>JAJJMB010017752.1:4736025-4824541 GCA_023531105.1 Papaver atlanticum | reverse complement strand
AACAGAGATATAACTCTTAGATGTATTTTCCTTGATTAAGTCTGACTATCTAGTTGATTCTCTTGGGAGTATATTGGAGTTAGTCCATACAGATTGCCTAAACGAAATATTGGGTGTGGTTGTTAGACCCCCGCTTTTTCAGATATGGAAATGGATAGGTATGTAAACCTTTGGAAGTTCGCAAAGTCGGGTCGTAGGATTATGCAAAATGGATTTGCAAACCACTGCTAATTCGCGAAGTCGGGTTATAGGAGTATGCAAACCCGAACTCAGATGTAAAGGGTTTGCAAAACTCTACATTTCATGGAATTTATACTAACTACATATGTTGTAGAGACCATAAGCTCGTTAACGTTATTTGATCGGTCAAGAGACAATTTAGCCACTAATGACTTGATTAATTAAATAAGAACATTAATTAATATAAACTAATCAAATTGTTTGGAAATGGAACTGGTACCATTAGATGGATCTCCAAATTAAAAGTTACGCATAATGGACTACTTGAATGCGCCATTTGGATACCGGATGAATAAGAAATTATTCAAATTGTATGAAGGGTGAGATAGTTATTTTGCCTACAAATACTATTAAGGAGCCCAAGTTCTTATTCTCATCACCTTTCTGCCCATATCCAAATTTGTATGTGTTCTAGTAAAAATATTGTCAAAACTAAATCGAGAAAGTCGATTCAATCATTGTATTTTTATTTTTATTTTTTTCTTGTTCTTCTTCTTCGTCTTCTTCTTTTCTTTGTTCTTTATATTCAGGTGATATAAGATTTCCAAACAGCATGGAGTAGTTGATGGTGATGCTGTGGTTATATGTAGTTGATTCAAACTCAAATAAGGAGGTAAATAAGAAAGAGTAAAATTACAGTTTCTCGGAATTAAATTGAATTGAAATGATGATTAAGAAGAATTGAATGGAATTAGTAGATGGGTTTGTTTAAATTGAAGTTTAAAGTTAAATTATTCAAGCAATTGAGCTTCATAGGTTAAGGTTTCTCATAAAGAGAAATTTAAAGTTCATGGGTTAAATCATAAATTAAGGAAATAAAATTGAGGGTGTAGGAGATTGATCAGAGATGGGTTTGACAAGAAATAAGGTAGAAGGTTAAAAAATAATTTGAATTTGATAGTTAGGGTTAAGAAGTTATGAGTCTGAAGTTCAATGGAAGTTGATGATGTGAAGTGATTGATGAAACTAAGACTTGAGACTAATAATAAGAAGATAATGAGATTGTTTGTTGTTGAATCAATTGTCGTATAAGCATATTTAAGAATCAGCATCATCTGTTTCACTTTTGGGATTTGATTTAATGGTAATCTTACCCTTAACTGATTAAAGTATGTTAAGTTTCTTAAGATGTTGACATGCTCTATTATATGTGGATTTAAGTGTTTATCGTGTTAGCTGTGATTCAGATACTATACATCTTGAATCATAGAAATGAAATTAGTGTTCAAATTGAGTTTGGATAAGGAATTGTGTTACAGGGAAACTGATGGTGTAAGTAATGAAGATTCAATAAGATAATGGTCATGGGTACTGTGAGATGTTATTGTCATAAACAAATGCTTGCAGATTCAGATCAAGAACAACAAAAGATTTGTTTATATGTTGGTGTTTGGTAGAAATAGTTTGGCGGTGGATGTTAGATGTGAAAATGAGTTATGGTGGATGGTGGTAATGGGAATGCAACTGAGGGGCTAGGTTAATTTGTATATCAAAAGGAAGTTGGCGTATGTAGCGAATAGGTTAGAGAGTATAGTATGTTGTGGTGAATGGGTTGCTGTGATTTTGAATGTAATGATGTTGGTGTTGTTGGCTCTAGATTTGGTTTAGTTGTGATGATGTTGGTGCATAACCGCTAGTAACAACAATAATAATATTGTTGGAATGAGATGTTTGAGTGAATGAATTATATGACTGAAAGTTAGAGGTATAGTTTGAGTTGAATCTGTCCAGTGAAAGCTTGAAACTATTGTTTATGGATGGTAATTACACGTCCAAGATGATGATGATGACCATGACCATGATGAGGGCGGTACTATAGACTTGTAAATGAGAATTCTTAAAGTAAGAGTGATCTATCATCAAATCAGTATTTTTCAGTTATCAGAAGAATTGGTGCATGCGAAGATATCCGATTTCGCAGCTTTAAAGCTTTAACGAATCTGGAGTTGTTGTATATCTTTTATATATGTATTATTTGATAAAAAAAACATATTATTGTATTCATATCACTCGAGAGATTTTCATTTATATCAGAGGGTTTTGGGGTTTTATTGTTTATATTTTATGTAATTATGAATCTTAAAATTGATAATCTAGATCTGATGCTTCAATTAGGTTGTAATCCTATTAGCTAAGCAGGTTTATCATTTGAGGCGTCACAAGTTGGTATCATAGCTCATTATTAGATCTTACATGGGCACCGATAGATAATAGTCAGTCCAGTTGGTGAATTAGATTAGTTTAGAACCGGGTTGGTTTGTGAGATAAATCTTAATTAGTAAAAGCTGTCAAGAACAAAAGATTTATTTGGTCGATTAATTCATTTTCTTGTTGTGCATACATATTATGAAATAAAAATTGTAGGTTAAACCAATTGCATTAAGGTTTAGATACTGATAGAGATTAGAAAACAATCAATTTAAAATTATGAACAAGCAGTCAATTCAACACTGGAGAAATAATGAGGTTAATAATCTAACAGATTCCAAATTCATTTTGAAACTTATTGAGTATTTTTACATATACTTAAAACCATTAATCTATTGAAACAGAAATTAGTGCGAATAATTTAGACTTACTTATCAATTGGATTATAAATCAGTATAGTTGAACCAAAGATTTTAGATATTAATAATATGTACGTGTCAAGATATTTCTAAATTTTAATTATGATGAATATTTTAAGAGCATAGTTAACAAACAGAACCAGTTCTTTTGTATCCATCAATGTCAGAGATAGTAACACTTAGTCAATTTGAAACATCAAAATTTAGATAAATTGTTAAGTTTGGGTTTTAAGGCTTATGGTTAAAATAACTAGAGATTTTTAACTGGACCACAAATTTAAGAAGTATGTTTATGTCATAATGAATAAAAAATAGTTAAAATACACTTAAAGCCATTAGAGATATTGTTAGCCATAGTATAACTTCATAAAATTATTCCCTTATAAAATTTAGTGAATTTAAGGACAATGGAAACATTTCGCAGTTTATGGAGTTAAATATTTCTCTTAGATTGTCGAAGATAGAAATGACTATATGTCATATCGCAGTTTGTATTTTGTAAAATAATCTGAATGTTAGAAATACATTTCCTTCACAATTAAACCTTAGAGCAATGATACATTGTTTTGAACTCATTTGAAATGAGTTGAATTTCACATGTTTGTAATTATGAGCAATACTTATATTAAGAGGTAGATCAATTTAATTTTCGAGGACGGAAATACTTATAAGGTGGATAGAATGTAGAGACCCATAAGCTCGTCAATGTTGTTTGATCGGTCAAGAGACGATTTATCCACTACTGATTTGATTAATTAAATATGAATATAAATTAATCAAATAATAGTTTGGAAATAGAACTAGTACCATTGGATAGATATCGAAAAGCTACACTGAATGGACCACTTGAACGCGTCATTCGGATACTGGATGAAGAAGAAACCATTCAAATTGTATGAAGGGTAAAATTGTTATTTTGTTAGAGCACATTGGTTGAACCCACAAGTTTTGTTATCTCAAGCTTGTTGTCAATGTTAGTTGAACAAAACTATGTCTTTATTTCTTGTCTACTAAGTCAAGTCTCGGGATAGATTTAGAATTTGGTAGTTGAGCATCAGACATCACCCTCGAAGACTGAAGATCGACGAAAACATTAGGAAAACTTCCTCAACAAATATGTGAAGACTGAACCATTATATTTCAGTCATTATATTTTACTACTGAAAACGTGGGGGTACCAAGATACACCACCAACTTTTTCTTAGGCAACTTGTAAGGACTAAACTCGAATACAATTCAGAGAGTTCAACTTAATAAATCTCAATCAAGGAATTATATGAAGAGATTATATCTACTTCTCTCATAATCAGAAAGTTTACAGAAGCAAATCCGTGAACCTGATTATGTGTGAGACTACTTGGACGATTCCAAAGATCAATATCTAAGAATCAATCAAGTCGTATCCAACAAACAAGGATGGATATATCTACTTTGATTGATTAACGTACAACCTGTGATATTTTAATTATAAATATAAACAATATAATACGGAATAAGGAATAACACAAACACCATAAATTTTGTTAACGAGGAAACCACAAATGCAAAAAAAAACCCGGGACCTAGTCCAGACTTGATCACCAAACTGTATTAAGCCACTACAACACTAGCCTACTCTCAGAATTTTAGACTAGAATGTAGTTGAGGCCGAATTAAACCGTCGCAACAATTCAGTTATAGTCGTGCTCCTTACGCCTCTTGAATCCCAACAAGACTCTACGCATTTGATTCCCTTAGCTGACGTCCTTTACAGCATAATAGTTGCTTTAACTCAATTGAAGACTTTAAACCAATCTGCCTCCGATGGATGAGCTTATGTATGATTCCGTTTTGATTAAAGATCGAGACGAGGTAGGAAATTGATTGTAATAGACAAGTCTAGCAAACCTAAAAATCTGGTCTTATGATTCCCAAGAGCAGCCTAGATTATTATTCATTTCACAAGTCGAAACTTGTGGAATCACAAAGTCAGAGACGAAGATACTTTGTGATTTCTATCTATCTTGTTTGTCAGAGCAATCTCACCAATCAAAACAAGATCAGGATACACAAACTATCAAGATAACGATAGTTGAACCTGGCTTCACGAATCCCCAGGTGAAGTCTTTTTAGTCGCTAAACCCTAGAAAGGTTTGAAGGAGGGGACGACTCTAGTTTACAATTAGGACACACAAGAATAGTGTTAGGGATTCAAAGATCCCAGTTGTTAGAGGTTCTCCTTATATAGACTTTCAAGATCAGGGTTGTTTTAAGTTTAAGCTAAGATAACTTTGGAACCAAGCAATCAATAATCACTGTTAGATGAAAAACTTGACCTTAGAATATACACTCTGGTTAGGATGTATCATGACCGAACCGTATACAATGACATGTTCATGAAGGCTAGCCGAAACTAGCCAGTTGAACGATAAGCTTAACAATTTTCATATAACACTTTAAGACTTTTTTTGAGTCACAAATATGATCAAAAATGTCTAGATATTTTTTTTAGAGAGTTGTTCAAATGCCGATTATATCTCATAGAAATAATTCTGATGCATCTGAAAATATTCGACAGGGTAAGTACGTATACCTGGTACGTGTACTATACCTGTTTGTGAATGTTCTTGTCATAGTATGTGTGCCACTACCGGGTATGAATACCCTTAAGACAAAAACGAGTTCAGGAACTCACAAATCTTTTTATGGTATGCATACTGGGTATGCGTAATTTTCCGGTTTTGAAACCAATAGATCTTTTCCGGTTTGCATACGAGGAATGCGTAACTTTCCTGGTTCACGATCCACAGATTTTTATGGTATGGATACCGTGTATGTGTACCAAAAATTCGTTGCCAAACTATAACTAGGCCGGTACATGTACTGGGTATACATGTACTGCGGCTCTGGACTTATAACAGTTTTCCCAGTATGTGAACTGGTATGCATACTGTACTGTATCCAAATTAATTGTAGTTATATATCTCTCTAATAATCAATTCGAACATTCCTGAATAACATACGAGGTGCTTGGTTACTAGTCCTTGTTATCTCATTTCTTTTGTTTCAATGTTAAGAAATAAAAATAAGTATTTTTGTAAATCAAAGAACCAGCAAAAAACATAGTATTCAAGTTGAGATATTATACATCTTGAATTATAAAAATGGAATTAGTGTTCAAGTTGAGCTTGGAGAAGGGATTGTGTTACGGGGAAACTGGTGGTGGAGGTAATGAAGATTCAAGAATATTGTGACCATGGGTACTGTGAGATGTTGTTGCCATAAATGGATACTTGCAGATTCAGATCAAAAACAAGAGAAGATTTGTTCATGTGTTGGTATTTGGTAGAAACAGTTTGGTGGTGGATGTTAGATGCGAAAATGATATGGTTGAAGGTGGTATTGCGATGCAACTGAGGGGCTAGGTTATAACTGTATATCAAAAGGGAGTTGGCCTATGTAGCGAACAAGTTAGAGAATATATTATGTTTTAATGAATGGGTTGTTGTGATTTTGAATGTAATGTTGTTGGTGTTCTGGTTCTCTGGATCTGGTTTAGTGTGTAGCCGCTAATTACAACAATAGTAATAGAGTTGGAATTTGAGTTTGAGTGACTGAATTATAAGACTGAGAGTTAGATGAATAGTTTGAGTTGAACCTGTACAATGGAAAATTGCAACTGTTGTTTACAGATGGAAGTTACACGTCCAAGATGGTGATGATGATAAGGGAGGTACAATAGACTTGTAAATGAGAATTCTTGAAGTAAGTGTGATATGTCATCAAATCAATATTTTTTTTCCAGTTATTAGAAGAAATGATGCCCGCGAAGATATTCGTTTTCGTAGATTTAAAGCTTTAGCGAATCTAGAGTTGTGTATATCTTTTACATATGTATTCCTTGCTAAAACAACACATTATTATATCCATATAACTCGTGAGATTTTCATTTATACAATATCACAGGGTTTTGGGTTTTGTTGTTTATTTTTTATGTAATTATGAATCTTAAAATCGATAATCTTGATCTGATACTATATCAGAGGGTTTTTGGGTTTTGTTGTTTATATTTTGCGTAACGTTTTCTGTATCACGATCAAGCTGGTCTAGTCTATGTTGCAAGTCTTGTAATTCATCCATAACATGCAAACAAATAGAATAGAGCCAATTAGAAGTATAATTGTCCCACCTTTGTGGCCAACTTACATACCCACTATAAGGTTGTCGGTATGTATGAAAATCACCATAAGCTGCTATAAGATTTTGATCATAACGAATGAATTAATTCATAAAATTTTATCCCATAGTGGGTGAGCAATGTTCATAGTGTTGAGGTTGAAAACCGAACTGATTGTTGCAATATGCTCCTTCCATGAGACATAAATACCTGAATATTTATATGAAGTACAAGGTAAGAAAGGATCGTCCCCACAGAGACGTCCGGGTTGTTACTTGCATTCAAATTGTAAACCAAGGGGGGATTATTCTGATTTTATGAAAACTAAATTAAATTTAAAGCAAACAATAAAATAAAACAAGCAAAATCAAAGATGTGAAAATATTTGATAAAGGTTTCGTATTTAATCACAAACATGTTCTCGTATCCAAAATGATAGTTAATCTCTCATTATCAAAAAAGACATCTCCATTCACTTAAGCATGTTATTTTAATTCCTAGTATAACACCTGGTTGGTTGATCTTATAGAAATCAACCGACTTTGTTAGAGAAATAAAATTATCTCTTATCAAATACCGTAAAACCTGGTTAAGCAAAAATGCATTATTCCAATTTCGCCAGGAAAAATCAGATTTATTATAGCCGAACTGCATGCTAGATTAAGTTGGCAAACATTCGTTTTTGGAGAACATAAAATAAAATAAAAGTATCACTGTTTAAAAGATAAAGTGAGTATAGATTTTGTGTCGGGCAATCATGTTCCATCATAATTACTATTAAACAACTGAATTTGTCCGGGGAGAACTATTGATCCTTTATTAACTCACTACTACGAAAATTCATATTTTATATTGAAACTTCTGTATTTGCTTCCAAAATATACCTAATGGAACGAAGCAAATACTCAATGATAAAAACCCAATTCCATTTTTTCCATATATATACACGATATCTAAAGGTAACAATAAAAACCCACTTTAGAAAGTAATGAGTAACATATGTAAATAATTATTAACCAATATACGAAAGCCATGTAAACCTGATCGACATTTTAAACCACAAATATAAGTGTCAGATAGTATTATCGTAGCCAAATGCATTTAACATGACTGGAGAATATATTCTTCCATAATTAGAGAATCTCAAATGCCCGGGGTCGATATTTAAAGAACATATACCGCTAAGAATTTAATGATTTTACTTTCAATAATTATTCTCCGATGCAAGTGTCGTAATTGTTAGGAAAGATGATATTGATGCTATATCATGAGAAGGTGCGAAAGAGAACCAATTTTTTTTTTTTTTTTTTTGGTAATCATGACTTTCAAGTTCATGTATGCATATTTTATATTTTTCATAATAATTCTACCAATAAAATTAATTTTTTTTATATTGTTAATCCCCGTTAGATGAAAATGACCAAAAAAAATAAATTGTTTTTATTTTATTTATATTTGTCAGGTAGAAATGATCTGCAAGTAAAATGTATTTAGACATCAAAATAGGATAACCTTGACCCTTAACCTTGGAGATGCTTTTAGTCATAATTTTGAGAACCACACATTTCGTAAATCGACTCGTGCAATTCGCTTTTGTTTTTAGTAAATAGAGTCGACTTGTAAGCCGAACCAGATCTTATGCCATTTAAGACTCGTACTAGATTTTTATCACAAAATTATGTCGACATGATAGTAATATTTTTCTCATCACAAAATTATGTCGACATGATAGTAATATGTTTTCTATAACAAAAAGTCTATCAACAAGATAGTAATATGTTTTCATCACAAAAAGTCTATTAACATGGATCAGATTTAAGAATTCCTGTTCGTAAGTAGCTGTCTCAACCACTGAACCATCAATTAACCTGTGATAAGTAGTGCATGCACCACATATCTATTTGACCCGTGTCGTATAAATCTTTAATTATACGTCAATTCACGATTCTACGTACGATTCAATTCCTCGGAATAAAAATCGAATCAACTAACTATTCACATCACATTAGGAATTGTCCTATGTACAAGAATTTCTCTCTCCTCTCTCTCATTCCTTCTTTTTCACCAACAAAACCATCAAAAACAACCCTTCTCTGCTCAGATCTCGTCCAGATTTCTTCATTTTTCCTTGGTTTCTAGGTTATTTAGTAGATTAGTTTGGTTTTTTATTATGTTTTGTACTTATCTACACCATTTTGGTGGTTTTATCTACTCTTTTGGGGTTTATCTTCGCTTTAATGGCGATTCTTGGTTATTGGGTTGGGTTTTAAGATCAATAGTGATGCTCTTCATGCTCTCCAACGAAGAAATCTTCATCTTGGTTGTCTCCGGCGACGGAATCTTCATCGAAATCTTCATCATCAACTTATCCGGCGACGGAATCTCCATAGGTGACGACGGAAGCTTCATCATTAGTTATAAGAGATTTGAGCAAATCACTCCTACTTTGGGAACATTTATTTCTAAAGAAGAAAAACAAACTAAATGGTTGGAATTTAATTCCGAGAAAAACCATCCTTCTTCCGATTTAATCGGATCTTATTCATACTTGTATTTGTCTTACTCCGGTAATCTTTCTCTTTCTCTTGTCGGATTTCTTGGTATTGTACTCTTACGGTATGTTCTTGTTACTTTGTATTCTCTTATTTTCAATCTTAAACTCATTGTAACCTTGAAATCCCATTAATGAAAAGTTTCCTTGTTTATAACAAAAAAAAAAAAACTATTCACAACTTGGGAAACCCTTTTCTTAGTAATTATTATTTCACGCCATCACAAAAAGCCATCACCACCCATACATTGTAGACTTGCAGTTGAAAAGTAAACTCACACAACTTGCTATTTACCATCCTTGACTTCACTACATGCTAACCCCCAACTCTACCGTTTTTTTTTTTTTTTAGATCTTTCTAGAACTTCACAGTCCAGTCTAGACTTTTCCCGATATTTCCAGGGTCATCAAAGTGACAGCACGAGAAAACAGGAAACAAATATTCAACCATTAATACCAAAACACACCCTTAAATAATTACTTTCTTCACACATCTACCCTCAAACAATCTCCTTAAATCCTCCAAACCCCTCCGAACAAAGGCTTAACAGAGGGTTCTAGAACACAAAAGAGATTTCGTTTCTATACAAAGTCCCTCCTTTTTCACCTCAGTCTCTCTCTTAAAAAATTCTCTCGTGCTTTCACGACTGAAGAAAAACAACAACTTCTCTAAACCTAAAAACGGAGGCATAAATACTTCTCTTCTCCTTCAGAAACACTGTCAGATTCTCTTTTCTGTGTAGCCTCTCTTTGCTCATTCGCAAAGGTACGGTTTCTCGTAACCCTAATTTATGTTTCTTCATTGTCTTTTTTTTTTGTATCGTTATAGTTATAGATCTCTTGTGAAATGGTTCGATCTTGTTTAAGATTCTTTGTCAGGGTATGTTTGTATGTCATTCGATTAGTTGATGATCTAGGCGTTAACCCTAGAGTTATCTGTACGTTTTTAATTTAGATCGGCTTTTTGTAATGTTATTTGAATCTTGGGGCATTAGATTTGATTGGTGAATTAGGTTTTGGATCTGTTATTGATGTTGTTATTGTTTTTTTTCTTTGGCAGAGATAAATTAGACGCATAAAGGTTATTTAAATCTCGGCAAGTATGAGTGTTGTTGGATTTGATTTTGGTAACGAGAGTGGCATTGTTGCCGTAGCAAGACAAAGAGGTATTGATGTTGTTCTCAATGATGAATCGAAGAGAGAAACACCAGCAATTGTTTGCTTTGGTGATAAACAAAGGTTTATTGGGACAGCTGGAGCTGCTACAACTATGATGAACCCTAAGAATTCGATTTCTCAGATTAAGAGATTGATTGGTCGTCAATTCAATGATCCAGAGCTTCAACGTGATATTAAAGCTTTGCCTTTTTCAGTTACTGAAGGTCCTGATGGGTATCCTTTGATTAACGTGCGATATTTGGGAGAGTCAAGGGCTTTTACTCCAACACAAGTTCTGGGAATGGTGTTTTCAGACTTGAAGGTTATTGCAGAGAAGAATTTGAATACAGCTGTTGTCGACTGTTGTATTGGAATACCAGTTTATTTTACTGATCTTCAAAGAAGAGCAGTTTTGGATGCTGCAACCATTGCTGGTTTACATCCTCTTCGTCTCTTTCACGAGACTACTGCTACTGCTTTGGCGTATGGTATTTATAAGACTGATTTGCCTGAGAATGATCAGTTGAACGTTGCCTTTGTTGATATTGGTCATGCGAGTATGCAAGTGTGTATTGCTGGGTACAAGAAGGGTCAACTGAAAGTGTTGGCTCATGGATTTGATCGTTCACTTGGTGGCAGAGATTTTGATGAAGCTCTTTTCCAGCATTTCGTTGGGAAGTTCAGAGAAGAGTACAAAATCGATGTGCCTTCGAATGCAAGGGCCTGTTTAAGGTTAAGGACAGCGTGTGAGAAGTTAAAGAAGATGTTGAGTGCTAATCCAGAGGCACCTTTGAATATAGAGTGCCTGATGGAAGAGAAAGATGTCAGGGGATTTATTAAGAGGGAAGAGTTTGAACAGATAAGTATCCCAATTTTGGAGCGTGTGAAGAGGCCTCTGGAGAAGGCTCTTTTTGAAGCTGGGCTAACTGTTGAAAACATTCATTCAGTCGAGGTTGTTGGTTCAGGTTCTCGAGTGCCAGCAATCATGAAAATCTTGACAGAATTCTTTGGGAAGGAACCAAGGCGTACCATGAATGCCAGTGAGTGTGTTGCCCGAGGATGTGCTCTTCAGTGTGCAATTCTTAGTCCCACATTTAAAGTGCGGGAATTTCAGGTATAATCTCATATCTATATTTTATGTCAAGTTGTGTTCGAACTATATAAGGCTCTTTAGTATGATGGCCTATGTACACTCCGTAGGCCTCCATTGTTTTCAGCTGATATATTTTGCTTGACGGGTTTCTGTTCATGCACAACAGCTTTTCATATTCGGTCCTTGTACCTCTCTAGAGGCAGCCCAGTATATTCGTTTCTTGTGTTTAGCTCGAGAGGCAGCTCAATATTTTTTGCCTTTCTAGACCATGTGTGTTTGGTTAACTTCGAAATTTTCTCTATTTTGATTGTTATTGTTTATTTATTGCGTGTATGACATCAAGTTGTGCGAACTACATAGAAGTAGTGAATCATGAAATATTAGTAGTAGAGTATAGTCTGCTGATGCATAAGCTTTTACCCTCTTGGTTGTTTTGTGCTATTAATGGTTTGCTTTCTCTAGAAGATTTCTTTTGTATATATGGATTCACTAATGAATGTTCATTCTGTATTATTTGCAGGTCCATGAGAGCTTTCCAATGCCAATCGCCTTGTCTTGGAAGGGTTCTTCACCTGATTCTGATCCCGCAGCTGCAGATCACCAACAGAGTACTCTTGTCTTCCCAAAAGGAAACCCATTGCCTAGTGTTAAGGCCTTGACATTCTTTAGGCAAGGAACATTCACCATTGATGTTCAGTATGCTGATGCAGCTGAGTTGCAAGTACCAGCAAAGATCAGCATGTACACGGTAACTGACCTGCCAATGGTACTTGCTTGTTTACAGTTTGTGATGCTTATAGGATACACTGCTAAACCATTTTTTTTATTTTTTTTGATTTTGATAGATTGGTCCTTTTCAATCCAAGAATGGTGAGCGATCAAAGCTGAAAGTTAAAGCCCGGTTGAATCTCCATGGCATCGTCTCTATTGATTCAGCAACAGTAAGTTTTGAATGCCATGGTAACTCAATGTTTGGGCAGCATGCAAAATTATGCGTATGTCAATTTATTTGTCCTAACTTGGAAATTCATTTGGTTATTCCAGCTTTTAGAAGAAGAAGAGTCGGATGTTCCAGTTTCAAAGGAGCCTGCCAAGATGGAGACTGATGCATCACAAGATGCAGCACCTGCCGGAGTTGATGTCAATATGCAAGATGTCAAGGATGGAGTTGAAAATGGTGCTCCCGAGTCTGGAGAGAAGCCTGTGGAGATGGAAACTGATGCTAAGGTAACTGTCTCTTGACTTACGGTTTTATATATGTACAGTGTTTTTCTCTTGGGTTGAGCAATTAAGTTCTCAAGTTTTCAACTTGGTGAAAAGACATGCATTTGATTAATCTCACTATGATTTCATCTCGAAATTAGGGGTCATAGAATACTTATTTGTTGATTGCTTTTGCAGGTTGAAGCTCCTAAAAGAAAGGTAAAGAAAACAAACGTCCCAGTTTCCGAGTTGGTTTATGGGGGAATGTTGCCACTTGATGTACAGAAGGCAACCGAGAAGGAGTTTGAAATGGCTCTGCAAGACAGAGTCATGGAAGAAACTAAGGACAAGAAGAACGCTGTTGAAGCATATGTTTATGACATGAGGAACAAGGTGAGTACCAGTTTCTATTAATCTGTTATCTACATGTTTCTAGTTCTTTATCATTGATTATATATTTTTCTTGTAACGTGCAGCTTAACGACAAGTATCACGGATTTGTTACTGAACAAGAAAAGGAGGAATTAATTTCTAAACTTCAAACTGTGGAAGACTGGTTGTATGAAGACGGTGAAGATGAAACAAAAGGTGTTTACGTTGCCAAACTTGAGGAACTAAAGAAGGTTAGCTTTTCTCTTCTCTCTCTCCCATATGTATGTACTAATCTTTTTTTTTTTTTTTTTTGATCAATATGCTCACACTTGTTATGGATGATGGAACTAACAGCAAGGCGACCCTATTGAGGAGCGTTACAAGGAGTCCACTGAAAGGGGACCAGTCATTGACCAACTTACATATTGCTTCAACAGCTTCAAGGAGGCAGCTATGTCCAATGATCCTAAATTTGAGCACATTGACCTGGCTGAGAAAGAGAAGGTAATCCATTCGGTTGACCCTGCTAATAGCTGGATGACATGCTGTTCTTTCTCTTCATGAATCATTGTAACACCATCTTATATTCCTCATATTTGTCAATGTGGCAGGTTATTAAAGAGTGTGTGGAAGCAGAAGCATGGTTGAGAGAGAAGCAGCAGCAGCAAGACTCTCTGCCTAAATATGCTAACCCAGTGTTGTTGTCTGCTGACGTTAAAAGGAAGGCAGAAGCCCTTGATAGGTACATTACAATTTCTCTGCATGCTTACAATTTCTCTGACTAATCTCATGAATAGCTGAGGTTCGCCATTTGTTGGATGGATCTTTGTTTGCTTATTTGGCTTCGTGATTAATTGCCACATCTCCTTTCTCGTGCGTTATGAATATTTATTGTTTGTTCTGTTGGAACAGGTTCTGCAGGCCAGTGATGACGAAACCCAAGCCAGCAGCGCCAAAGCCACCAACTCCAGCGGAATCACCATCACCTCCACCACAAAGCACTCCCGAACCCCAAACCAATGGTGCTGAAGTTGATGAGAGCGCAGCAGAGGGTGAATTTGCTGAAGGCGAGCCAATGGACACAGACAAATCTGGAACTGCTCCTAGTCCTGCATAAGTTTTGCATATAGCCCTGGGTTTTTTCTTTCAATTTACGGATTTTCTTCTATTCATCCAGTCCGTACATCTGTCAGTTACAGTGTGATTGGAATATGGTGGTCCTCCCACCGACTTGGAGTGGAATAGAGTTCCTAGAGACTAGATGCCATGATTAGGGTGAAAGATGCTTTGTTTCTACATCGTGATATAGTGTTTAATGTGTACAACTCTCATCTTCTGCAAGTTGGGTTCTTTGTTATTTATATTTATCTAGGAATATCTCTATAATCCAGTTTTTCTGGATGGGTTTAAGAGAAAAAATACTAGTAATTAATTAGACTTTTTTTTTTTTCCTTCTCTGTTTTGTTACCTATTTTTGTGGACTAGTTACTCTTGAAGGCTAGCCACTTGAGCTTAGTATAGATTTTTGGATCCCCTACTCTTTTGGCATTCTTTTCTGTTTTTTTTTTTAAAGCTTAATCATTTTTTGCACGTTCACCTTTAAATGTATTTGGACATCTGAGTTTGAACTGTTTCCAGCCAATCATCAGCAGCTTCATTTTCCATTACCAGGAACTTCTCAGGCCATTTCCGTATCTACCTGAAGGGGAAATTCATTTGACCATTTACTCACGCTAATATCCCCATTGTTTTATTGATGTCGTACCTGCATGCCTTTTGAAAAGTCGCTTGGGAACTTGGCTGCCGACTCCAATTAGCCTGGGCTATTAAAGTTTTCAAGGAACCAAGGCGCAACCATCAGGGAACTAATCAAGGAACTAATGATAGCACCTGGATTTGGAACGAGTCATAGGGGGTGGTGTAGCTCAACCACTCTTCTGTTGGTCATTGGGGAACCTCATTGACGATCACAGAAGGTGGACCCTCAGCACTGACTCCTAGGTGTCAAACTGCCTCTTCTCATCAAACAATTTGCGAGTGTCAAACTGCCTCTTCGAAGATGTGGATTATTTTCTGGACAGCTATGTGATCTCCGAGTTTGTCAGGACACCGTGCGGGGATGGAGGAGGAAAACGGGAAACAATTTTTCAGAAAAATTGGAGTTTTTTTCCATTTGCAATTTGGCTTGAGAGAAGTAATGGGTTTTATGAAGGTACAAGTCTTACCGAAATGTTGATTACAGCGGTAGTGTACAGTGTATGCTGTATCCTCACTGTATTGCTCGATGTTGTTGTATTTTTCTTATTTTTCCTATCTTGGATGTGGCGTGGGGAGTCCCTGTCCCTTGTTGACTCCAAATAGCTTTCTTGTTTTTCTTTCTTGGTGCTGTGGCAGTCTAACAGGTTCTCGTTCTTGTACTTAATTTTGGGTAACATTAGCCTTCAGAACAGGAAGGTGCGTGAAATAAACAGCGGAAAGCTACATTCCACAAAATGAAAGTTCAGTTGGCAGAAGAAATTGGAGGAAAACTTTGTTGTTGTCATGATGCAGATGATACTTTTACAGCATGAAGATTCCATTATTCCATTTATACACATTTCGATTTTGGCTTTGGCAATTGGTTCGGGAACAACATTTAGGCCAATTCAAAAGAACAGTTCTTGCGTGTTGGGCAACAGTACGACTGTACAAGTACAGGTGACATTGATCGTTCTAGATTCAAGTACTTCAAGATTATCGTCTCTATATTTGCAATGAATTTCCAGACCTACACTATCTTTTCAAATTTTACCATGCGGCATTTTGTCTACCTAGGACACGCTAAAACGAAAGAGAAACACCAAACGAACCACGTTTAGACAACACCGGAGCCTCGTCGTCTGCTGGCATGTACAAAGGTGCGCCCTATGTAAATTGAACCATGGAGTGTATTGTAAGAAACTTAAAAGGAAATCAATGATACAATAGGGTTAGTATATTTTTTCTTTTATTTTCACTACTTCCAAAGTTTTGAACTTCCCATACTTAGTTTGATGCATAAATGTGGCATACTATTTGTTTCCAAAGATATTTCATCTTTAGAACATCTCAAAGCAACTTTATTCGCTTTGTTTTGGATGTTTTGAGAGAAATAAGTACCGACCCTCCTCAATTTAACCTTCAAATCTGCTGCAATTAGGCGAAATCCAGATTTATGAAGATGTTGAAATCCAAAACTAAGAAGAAACAAGAGGTGAAACAATGCAAAGGAGAATACGTTTTGAAGTTACACTTCCGAGCATATCATGGTGGAAGAAGAAGAATGAGGAGGAGAAGAACACTGCACCAACCGGATGTATTCACAGATCACTCAGGTCTTTCAGTGAAAGTTTATTCTTCCCAATAACTAGAAGACTAGACTTGCTTATCTCCTGGATGAACGTGTTCAATGTGTTCTTTGGAGTTTTCACGTACGTTCTTCTTTGTGGTTTCGGTTATTACTGAAATTATTAGGGGTTAGAGTTTCTCGTTATAATAAGAAAAAAAGAATGGTGGTGGTGTATTTACAGTTTCAGATTAGTTAAAGATTTTTTTGATGTCGTACTAAAAAGCTTTATGTGATTCTCATGATAAACACTCAATAATTAAACGACCGATAGATATAAGTTTCCTATCAAGAACTATGTGAATTTCCAAATGTGTTCAAGAAATGGTTTCTTATCATTAGAAACTCTGAAATCTTAGTCCGGTGGTCTTTGCACTGTGATTGACAAGCCATGTTGCATATTAATCGCATTCTCCCAAGCCCCAGTAAGGAGGACTGGAATCGGAAAGAAACATTTCAAGCTTACACTACACATATTTGAGGAGGTCAGTCATCAAACCATGGAAGTTGTCTTAAACTGGATGTCGATTTGTTGCTGAATTTGTGGATTATCAGTCGTTTAGTTTTTGTGTGTGAAAATTTATTTCTGTTATTTGGTATAGTTAGGACTTCAGCACACATCATTGGATGGTGCGGCTATACAAACTAAAACCTCCAAACAACAGGATTAAAGGAAAGACAAAGAAATCAAAAGTGGTAATTATCTGCTTGAACATTTCATGCATTTCTTTGAAAAAGCTATCACATCTTTTCTCAGTAACATCTTTTTTCTAAGCAGAATTCAAAATCAAGCTCAACTAGCACAAAAGAAGTATCCTTGGCATTAGTTACAGGTTTAGCATTTATAGTATGGGTGAGCACATATCTCAGTGTAAAGATTCATTCTGCAAATCAAGTGTTGTTAACAGTTCAAATTTAAGTCATCAAGTATTATGCATAAATTGTTGTATATATAATTTCTGTGTGTGAGAATATTCCTGACATGATCAATTGAGCTAATAAATTTAACTGGAATCCAATCAAACAAAGCTCTAAAATAAAGGCAAAAACAGGTATAATCATCATACACACAGACACAACCAATAAACTTGCACAAGAGAATATGAATAAGAGGTTTAGTTTCTTAAAGCCTTAAAACCCTTTACAAAATCCAAATAGGGATCAAGCATTTCAGTGTGTTTCAATTACATTACATTACATCCGATGCACAAAGCAAAAGTGGAAGGAAGAAAAGAAAATCAGAATCCAATCAGGAGATTGGGCTTGTGGACCTGTATATATTTACTTTTCCGGACGGCTAGATGTTTACTTTTCCACTCTATTCGCGCCCTGACGCTGTCTCCATGGTTCTTTTTAGCATACTTGCTCACCTGCTTCGGTTTAGCAGTACTCTTGTTCCCTGCTTCCTTTTCTTGTCTTTCATCGCAATGTAATTTCCTTTTAGCAGCTTCAACTTTGGGCTCCTGAACTACATCATCTTGTTTTTTATATGAAAGGTTTTGATACATATTGGTCCCTGGTATCTTTCTCACCCTAAGCCTGAGAATGCATCTTTCTCTAGGTTCTGTTTTTTGTTTCAAATCAACAACAGCTGGTTCAACAACTCTAAGTGAATCATCTTCAAAATCACCACCAAACAGTCGATCATACAAGTAACGTTTCTGATCAAGTAACTGACCCCCATCTGCCATGATTTTACTAAAGAAGAATAAAGAAACAAAAAGAATAGAGAGAATTCCTTGACTTGTGAATAATCAACCAGAAGAAATACCGGATTATATTTTGCTACCAGGTTTTTCAGTACTCTGATTCTCTGATATATTTTTTGTTATGTTTCTGGTTGAGACCTCCTGACAGTATTTGTAGTGTTATTTAGGACGATATTTAGAAAGGCTTCTAAATCTTAGCTTGCGAGCATATGGTCTGGTTTCCTAATATAAGACGTGGCTGAACTTGATGGCAACTGGCAAGTTAGAAGACACCGGTGTATACCAGCCAGAGGTTTCAGAGTTCAGGCACATGACATAACCTATGTAGTCAATATCGGCCGATATATCGGCGAAATTTCGGATATCGCTCTTGGAGAGATACGATAAGCAATATATCAGCGATACGATATCTTTCCGATATGCGCCGATACGAAATTTTCCCGATTATCCGGTATTGGTTATTTTAGTCGTTTTGGTGGTTTAGGTGTTTCATAAAAAGGAAGGGATAAATCCCTAAAACTTAATCCAAAAAATAGTTCTTCAGCTGAAAAACTGAATTGAAAGGAGAAGAGATCAATGTTCTTCAGAAATTTAGTTCAACAGATTATGTTCTTCTTTTCAATCTCATCAGTGAGAATCTCAATCTAAGGAAGGAACTTTTGATTATTGACCTTCTTCATCTAAATTTCAGAGATTATTGGCTAACAAAAGGTTGGGGTTTTAAATCTTTTGATAATTACTCTCTGTATTTGCTTTGATTATGATTTTTTGTGTGTGATTAATGGTTGATTTGTATGGGTAACAACCCTTTCCTATACAGGCAGTTTGTAGGTTTAAGTTGCATGTCTCTCTTGTGAAACTCTCGATAGGAAAGGCCATCTGTTGATGTTGGTTGCAGTAGACAAATTTGTGTGATTAATATTGTTCCGTTGTCTTGAATTTTGATTGTTTTGTTAACGGAGTTGTTCATATAGTAATTGTGGCTTAAGTGAATTAGGGTTAGTTTTATGTATGTTTAGTTTTGCCCATCTACTTTAGTTTGGCTTTACCAATGAAAGTAGTAATTCTACTATAACCATTTGATGATTGTGTTACTATTATATTTTTTCTTAAAATTTGAAACCGATATTACACCGATAATATCCCTGATATAAAGTTGTACCAATGTATCGGTCCTGGCCGAGATAAACCGATATACGATATTAACTACATTGGACATAACCGTGTGAACTCACACAGTTCGAGTTAGGATCAAATCGGAGCACTATCGGTCAAATCGGGGTAAACCTTTTGTGGGTCCCACATTGATTCGTAGGCCCTTCCCGCTTTCCTTTCTCAATTTCTTCTCTCTCCTTCTGATTCTTTTCTTCTTTTAAGAATCAGGTATTCAGGTCTTAAATCTCTCTTACACATGATAATCTGATGACTCTATTGATTATTATTATTTTTTATTATTTTCTGTAATTTTCTGGTGAGAATTTGATGAGTTCTGTGAAATTGTGTCAAGTGGTGTCGTTCCGGTTTCTGATGACGTAAAAAGTACATATTGCATAAATTGTTGCGTGTAGTTGGTAATGTTCAGATGTTTGATTTCTTCCAAATAATGTTCTGATGTTTGATTGAATTGATAGTTTGTTTAAAATGATCGAAAGTGATTTTGAAGAGACATTAGATGAATTTAGATCGAGATGTTTGAGATTGTCAGATGAAATCTCTTCTGAAGCTCTTGCTGTATGAAGATTGCTTGAACACCGCTTTTACCTCTTGATGGAGCACACGCTAGATCAGAATGGTACTACCAGCTCCTATTCCAAACAAGGTTTATGTTTGATACTTGAATAATGTGTGATATTCATTAAAAACTCTATCCTCCACTTGATGTTTACTCACTTTGATGCTTAATGGTGCACATTTTTTGCCATAGTTTTGGAAAACCTAACCCTCTTATGATGCTGCTTTCACTTTTTCCACTTTGATGTGGTAAGGTCTGAAATAAATGTTATTTTGAGAGCCGGGTTTTGTGTTGTACTCCTTGGACTGTTACCTCTATTTTGAGGAGTTATCATTTAGAAATATCTCTTGCTTGACTGATCAAAGAATGTAAAGATTGCGATTTGCTTCTTGGTTAATCTAAGTAGTCATGCTTAGATTAAGAAAACTACGTGACATATGTTTTCTTTACACAAAATTACTTACACTCAGAGAATTTCTTGTCGTTTTCCTGTTTTTTCCTAGCATTATTTATCTTCTTTGGCCGATTTTATGTAGTGGTGTTATCAAGTCAAGTCATGTCTTTAGATTCTTATATTTAGATTTCTGTTATTGATTTGCTAGGTGACTGTCGAATTAGTGTGCTGAGTTCAGAATTTTACATGTATGATATTATTGAAGGAGTGCACTCTTTATGGAATGGTGTATCAAAACACTACCGACAAACCATCAGAGCCTTTTTGGCTTATTTTCAAAATCAGGTATCCAGTCTTCTGACTTCAGTTTGAAAATTGAAATGAAGTTTTAGAAGATCAACTTATAATACCTCCTTGTTTGAGTCTCTCTCTTGATGCCTGTAGTTATTTTTTCAAATGAGTTATCTTTTTCCATTTCCATTGCGGTTGTGTTCAATGACATGTCTTTGCTTCTCCAAAATTTGGACCATAATATTTGACGCTTTCTGATAGATGTCACATTACATAGATCCTCTGGCGGGCAAGTGAATTGGTTGGTTTCAGCAATGGAAGGTACTATTTTCCGCTTGGATGGATCAAAATCAGATCATGCTTTTACTTGTCATAAAATGATTCATTGTCATTATTACATCAGTCATCTCCACTAAACCCTAGGGGAGGTGGTTTAGTGGCTATAGAGTAAGAAAGTTTATGAAATCAAATTCAATTTTGTTAGGTAGTGGATTTACACCTAATCGTCCGAGCTTGTTAGGTAGTGGATTTACACTTGATGGTCTATGGAGATATGGTTCTTGGGAATTGTTATCGATGTTTGAAAAACCATTGAGGTTGTTGTGGTCTTGATTTGATGCTTGGGTGGTAAATTGGTACCCTTTTGTGAGGCAGAAGATTACTTTGTACAAAGTCTAGGGACGCAGTGATAGATTTATGGTTTAGTACATTCATTGTTGTCTGATGGTGTTTCTGGTTGTGGAAGCTTAATAAATGTGAGAAAACTTAATTTTGCTATAAAAAATGACACCCATGGCACCTCTATATACATCTTATTATTTTGCTTTTTCGGTTTTCTGTAAGTACCCTATAAATTAAGAGTATTACATGCTAAACATTACAGAAAGATTTCCATGTTGAACTGCGCTCTCCCTCTTGGGTCATTGCCGGGGAATTGACTTCCATTATGCTTGCAACATTGGAATTTTTTTATTTGATGCTCGAATATGCTTGCAGTCTTTAGATGCTGCAATATTCTTGTTTTCACGTATTTCAGACATTCCGACAGAAAATCTCATTCCTAAGCTACAAAGATTTCTTAATTTTTCGTTTCTTCCATATCGTTTGCTTTAGAATGAGTTTCAGTTTGATAACTATCCTTTGAGAGTCCTCTTCTATACTAAGATGGTGTTGTAATAAACCTTCTATATTGTAGTTGTGTTCATCATACTCGATCTTCTTAAGAAGTTTCCTTCCTCTTGTTTGCAATATAAGTATTAGCATCACCACCGTGTTTTTTTTTTGTTACCACATATGGGTTCTTTAATTCCCCAATTGGTGATTGCATTTCGTTGTGTCTATATTATATAAATTCATCTTATTCGTAGCTCGAAAAAGTTATTTTCTTTGCCGCCAAGTCAGTATGTGAATGCCCTCTTGGTTCCCAAGGATGGTCAAATTCCAGTAAATGTTTAGAGTTTGTCTAAGCAAGGAATCTTTCAGGTGGTAATTGTACACTTAACTTTCAAGTTAAATTCGTTGTTACCTACATAATATTATCCATGCGCCTGCCATACTTATCCTTTTTGGAACAGTGCAATTGCAATGTAATTCATGATTTTGCAACTAAAGGGCCTGGTTATTTTACAAGCGAGACAGTATTCAATTCATCGTGGAGCCCTTCAATGCTTTTAAAACCTTAAATATATTTTCTGTTTAATTTACTTTGGACCATTTATTTGTTGTATGATGTTATTAATCGCATGAATGTGCTGATTCTTTATCTGTTTCTGTCTGTATCTTTATGTAATTGGTTCCCCAAAAGGGTGTGCTTGATGATAAAATCCTCTTTCAAGTTCTTAAATTATTGATTTGGGTAGAAAGCAGGTTTTTTGGTCATTAATTTTGTTTTTGAATTAAGCTGTTTCTCGGTTATATTTTGATGTGTTCTGGAGAGGATAACAATGTGGTCGTGCCGGAGTGGTTATCGGGCATGACTAGAAATCATGTGGGCTTTGCCAGCGCAGGTTCGAATACTATCAATCATTTAGTTTCTGAGTGTGGCAATTTAATTATGTTATTTGGTATAGTCAGGTCTTCAACACACATCATTGGATGGTGCGCAGGGCCGTTCCTGGAAATAATTTGTCCCGAAGAGAACGGATATTTTTTTGCCCTTATATAGGGACGCCCAGCATATTGTCTTGGGCAGGGTTAGAATGCTACCAATATAGGCCGAAGGCCGCGACGATTTTTTTTCTTCGAACAAACACTTAGTTAATATGTAACTCTGATTTACAAATAGAATACCACTAGGTAACTAGACAACTAAAAGCTAAAATGAAAAAGTCCAGTTTTCATGGAATTTTTTTTAGTTTATAAAAGAAAAACCGAGGATAATTAAAGTGGTAAGAAAATATTATTTAGCTCTTAAATAAAAATAAAAATATCCTGCCGGCGATGGGTGTGATGGCCTGGGACGGAAAGAAAATGAAGGGATAAGAAGAGAGAAATAGATAGAGAACGAAAAGAGAAACGGAAAACGTTTCTCTCGAAGTTAAATTATTTATTACATAATTCATTTCCAGCCCTTACAAACTATATAAATAATAAGTCAGTCCATCTTTTTTTTTTTAATAAAAACCCCCATCAAAACAGGGCTCTTTGTTGCCCCTTGGCCGTTGTTGCCTGCAAGTGGGGCTTACCCTGCTTGCCTATCAGGCCCGGCCCTGATGGTGTACAAACTAAAACCTCCGGTGAACAAGATCAAAGGAAAGACAAAGAAATCAAAAGTGGTAAAAGCCTAACTATCTGCTTGAACATTTCATGCATTTCTTTAAAAAAGCAATCACATTTTTTCTCAGTAACATCTTTTTCTCTACGCAGAATTCAAAATCAAGACCAACTAGCATAAACGGAAAGAAGTATCCCTGGCATTAGTTACAGGTTTAGCATTTTGTAGGGGTGAGCACATGTCTCTGTGGAGAGATTCATTCTGCAAGTCAAGTGGAGTGTAAATTTGTGCACCCTCTTAAAACCGGGGTGCACATTCCGGCTACAACTATTGGTCCAAATTTATTGTTCCCAGGTGGTTTTGAGTTTCTTCTGGTTTTGTTTATTTTTTCTTTAGCTTTTTTATTTTAAAGTTTGCTTTGAAAACGTAAAGTTGAAGGAGACTGTTCCTTTTGTCTTGCCATTAACAACTCCTTTTCCCCTTTCTCTTCTCTGATTTTTCTTTTTTCGTATTGTTGTTTTGTTTTGATACGAATCTCTTCACTGTTTGTTCATGCTGGATAAGAGAAAGTAGAATCGAAGATAGGAAACAAGATTTCAGAAAAAGACAGGAAGATAGGCATCTTCTAAGGTTTCTAATCCAAAAATCATCAAAAATCGTTAAAATCATGTATTTATATGCACCTTGTAAGTTTTTTATGCAACGTTGGTGTTAAACCCACTGCAATAATTCAGCTGATTTGCATCTAAAAAGTTCTCTTAAAATTAATTAGGAAGAGGAACACAATAACCCAAATCGCAAAAGTATATGAAAGCACCGTATGTATTGGGTAAGTGGGATCGTCGGGCTTTGCTCTTATCATCTGATTTCATTTTCTTCTGTTTAGCATATAAAAAGATTTGGGAAGATCAAGACACGGAGTAGAGAAAAAGCAAGGAAAGGTGTTAATGGAAGTTTTTTTATACCATCTCTCTTTTCAGACGCAATTTTAGGAGAGAATTTTTTTTTTAAAAAAAGAAGTAAAATACTTAGGTGGTTTCGGAGGTGGTTTTCTGAATTTTCTCCACAAATAGGAGAAGCCGGAACGTGCACCCCGGTTTATATGGGGTGCACAAATTTGGACTCAGTCAAGTGTTGTTAACAAATACAAACTCAAGTCATGAAGTATTATGTTGTAGGGCAAAATGGCAAAATGCCCCAAAATGGACCCCAAGGTTGTGAAAATGCCCCGGGCGTTAGAGGAAAGATTAAAATGCCCCAAAATCTTATCAAAATACCCCATTCCGTTATGTATTCCGTTTCAGATGGTTAAGTGGTCAAATTAGTAAGCATGTGGCCCCGCATGTGCAAAAAAATGGCATTTATACCCTTCAGTCAAACATGCTGACATGCACGTGACTGCTTTGGAATTTTCCTGAATTAGTGAGATTGCGACACGTGGCTACTATAAAAATTGGATGGCCGGAGATAAAGGGGTTAGATTTACCGAAATGGGGGTTTCTTTTTTAAAAATGACCAGCGTGTCCTATTAACTAGGATTGCTACACGTGTGACATCATTCCATATCAACGGCTACAGATTCCGACCGTTGTAATAACGGTCATCTTCTTCTCTCGCCTGACTCTTATAAATGGGGAACATCCAAAAGCAAAAATCAGTATATTGGTTTTTCTTCTTCTTCATAATGGCTGCTAGCTCAGGCGAGAAAATGAAAATGGTAAGTTTAATTTCAATAATTTTACAAAGAAGAACATAGTTAGGGGTTAGTAGTATCTTCTCCATCTCACTTTAATTGTTACTTAATTTGCAGGAATGTGAGATGTGCAACGAAAAAAATCATCAATCAATTGATTGTCATTGGATCTACACAAGGTGTAAATTAGTTCCTTGTAACGATATTCGAAAACTTATAAAGGTCAAAGATGGTGCTAATTCAGGGAAGAAATTCTTCTCTTGCTCTAATCCTATGTGTTCATACTTCGAATGGTTTGATGATGCAATTAAATCCATCGCACCTCAGTACAAAGGAGGTTGTAATGCTTGTGTTGGTGATCACAAATTTGCTGATTGTCCTTGGTCACAGACTCCTTGTATCAACCCCAAATGCAATTCAACTAAGGTGAGGATGTTAAACATAGCTCAAACATCATGGAATTAGGGTATTGGCTACCTAAAATGCCAAAAATGTGAAGATTTCCAATGGGTTTCTGATGCAATCTTTATGGAGAAACAAAAGCAATTTGATAATACTGAAGATCAAATTTGTGCACAATTAAAAGATAAAGCGAAGATAAAGTGCACAATTAGAAGATAAAACACAACCAAAACTTAAATTATGTCAACTCATGTCAGAAAAGGTTAATGTAATGTTATCATATTGGAAGTATTTATCAATGAAATGAGCTGAATTAAGAAATAAAACCATGACTGTCTCCATACTTTTTAAACCCATAGATTCATAAATAAAAGACTGCTAACACTCTCAAAACATAAAATGGCTACTAGTATGTCTGCCATTAAAAGACATAGGTCTATAAATGCTAAAAGACATAAAACAGGAACCCAACATTTCTATTGCTGATACTTAGAGTTAGGCTTTCTAACCCTTTTTGATGATGGTTCAGTAATGTTGATTGTTTGGCTAGAAATATTAACAGTACCATTATAAGTCTGGTTAAAACATGCAGTAGAAGGTGTAGAAGAAGTAGATGGATGTGGTACCTTCCTTTTAGCACCAACATCAGCTGCAATAGAGGAAGATGGTGTAGTTGTCTTACCCTTTTCTGGGAACCAGCTGAAGAAGAAGATGGTGTAGTAGCAGCTGCTTTGCCCTTTGACAATGGTGGTATATCAGCAGATTTCTTTGATGCAGATGTTGTTGCAGTAGTTGGTGCAGACAAGGCCTTCCCCATCTTCTTTGTCGATGCAACAGTAATACAGAACTCATCCCCATTAACAGAACACTCCATTCTTACACCTTTCTTCTTTGGGTTAGATCCAATTGGAGGACCTTGACAGGTAAGGATGTTACTCTTTTGCGCGGCTTGTTCTTCTCCACTCAAGACTTCTTTCTTTTGACACAAGGTCTTCCCTTATCTCTCAATCTGTGTGGATGTATAATGTTGATATTAGTCTGCAAACAAAAAAAAGTTAGGGTTAGAAATGCACAGATCTAGAGAATAATGAAAAAATAAAATAAAATAAATTAAAAGTACAAAAGTAGATAATATTATTCAATGAAAAGATTCTAAAAAAAAAGTAGATAATTATATTCAATGAAAAAGATTCTCAAAACAAAAAGAAAAAGAAAAAGAATTGAAAGCAGACAATGAAAAAGTTAAAGCATTTGAAATCACTCAATGCTAGACAAACCTTATTCTGATAGTCATCAATGTCTCCCAATGGGGTTATTGACCATGAGTAGGTGGTTCTATAGTAGTCCACAGTGTAGTATTTACTGCAGTACCTGCACACATTATTGGTTTAATCAGCCATCATTCATTTATTGCATAACCACATTCAAATATTTAGGTGTAATAAATTTACTCACTTGGACCAATCAGGATTCAATTTAAACAATGCAACCAAAACATTTAAGCATGGAAACTGTCTCAATTGCCACTGTCGACATGTACAAGATCGTTCTTCTATCCGAACAACAAATACTTTGTCGGTAACTTTGTTGGTAACCTGATAGACTTTGCGCTCTTCAGAAGGATCACAATGGAATTTACCTCTAAGATTGCACATCACCTTAATGAAATCATTCCCAGCAGGAACAAGATCACCAGATTGCCAAGTTACAACAAGCTTTCTTCTATTTGAAAACAACACCATCACCAAGTGTGTGTACATATCAACCAACTGAGTGAGAGTCTTGTCTCTGAGTTTGAGGGGCATGTTATTAAAACTTTCTGAAAAGTTAGAGTAGATGTGCTCACAAGCCACATCGTGAGGAAACCATGATATTTCCCAAGACTTCGGCTCTACATCAATCAGGTATTTGTATGCATTGGGATCTAATTCTGCCATTTCTTGCATGGCCTCCCAGAAAATATGTATCTAAGTTATATCATTTGACTAAAAACATGAACATTCATTAAAATCAAACATCATACAAACATTACTTACCTCCCAGTGTTTATACTTGTATGCCTTGGCAGCCTGCCAAAGAAGGTGTGTTAGTCTTGGATTCCTGAATCTCTTGGTCAAGAAATTCTTGTATAGATGCCTGAAAAAAACCCCACAAGGGCAAACATTAATCATGTCCACAATTAAAAATGTGTTATTTTAAGAAAAAAAAAACAAAACTACAAGTCAAAACAATGTTTACCTTAGGCAGTATCTATGATTTGCCAAAGGAAACAATCTTTTGACTGATTCAAGAATGCCCTTCATTCTGTCAGAAATAAAGGTCAGTCCAGGCATATCTGGTATCCTTTTTCTCAATTCTTTCAACATCATAAACCAATTTTCTTCAGTTTCATTTCTACAGATCATTACACAAATAGGAAATACACCATTTTGATCATCTATACCAGTTGCTGAAAGCATTACACCACCTAGCTTACCATTTAGGTGAGCTCCATCTAAGTCAATAACCAATCTACAACCATTCAAAAAACCTTTTATTTGTGCATTATAGGCCACAATGACACTCTCAAATCTGTTATCTTTACCATCTTTGGACCAACTGAAATGACTTATGCTGTTTGGGTTTAAAGAAGTGGCAGCTATGAGCAGTTGTGGTACCTTTGTGTAAGAATACTCAAAACTTCCATTCCTCTCTGCTAGCACCAATTTCTGTGTACATACACATATAAAAAATTACCATTTCAGACATACCATAAGTTATCAAATAAACAAACAAAAGGGAACCAAAACAAGCATCAGAATCACACCCTTGCATTATTAGCAACCCACTTTGGTATGTCAGTTTGCAACTGAGGTCTAATGATCTTCTTAGCTATATCAGCTGCCTTGTCCACTGGTGAACCAACATCCATCGTCTTCAACAAATACTTAGCCAATTTTTTTGCATTGCATTTTCTGCTGTAGTCTTCATTGGGATTTTTACAAGTGTGTTCCATGTTGCATTCTCTGACTGTGACTGTCATATCTTCTTTCTTTGGTACCTTTCTTGCATTCACCATCCAAGCACATTTTTGGGAATCCTTGTAAACACAATAAGCATAGTGTCTTGTCCTATCTCCCTTCCTCACAAAAAAATCCCTATGTTTCAACAATGCATATTCCCTTAGATGATCCTTGTAAGCTTGCATGCTTCCAAAAGCCATACCAGTACTTATTTTACCAGGTTCAACCTCAGGAATATCTTCATTTATCATTTCTAGATGCTTTGGTTCATTTAAATGCTGACCAAAATCTTCCTGCCACTTAGTTTCTTCATCTTAGGTGACTTCATATTGGGAACTTCTTCATCTGAATTTGCATTCACTGGTGCACTCTGCTGTTCATAGTAACCGCCAACATCTATACCTCTAGCACACATAGAAACCCAATCTTCATAATTGTACCTTTCTTGTGTTTCTTCATCTTCACTTTCATCTTCACCTTCATCTTCATCTTGATATTCCTTAAAAAAAAACTCAGGCCTATCATCAGGATGACACTCATCTGTATGTACATTAGGCAAATTCACCTGGTCATCTACATACCCCTAGTCATCTACATGGTTGTCTGCAACAGATTCTTGTGTAGGCATAACTTGCTCTTCATGCACATGGTTGACTGCAACAGATTCTTGTGTAGGCATAACTTGCTCTTCATGTACAAAATCAAGTCTTGTTGGTCTCATATCACTTAACCCACTAACACTAGCAGTCTTATTAAGTCTTGGACTCCTCCTAACCTCAACCCTTTTACTAACAGTTTTCTTCTTCACTGGAATTATAAAATTAGTCATACCACTTACCCCACTAACACTAGCAGTATCATAACAAAAACCCCATTCTAATTGTGTAGGAATAGTTGGAGTGAACCACAGTCTTATAAAATTGGATTCATCTGGTTTCCCATTATTCCAAAATGAAATAAACATCTTTTCTGATTCACACTTATCACATGCATTCCCATCCTCATCATTAAATAAAAACAATTTAAGTTTTGGATCCATACCCTGTTCATTTACCAATCTTCTCTTTAGCATAGCCATGAATTTGTCTCCACTCGTACCAGCTTTACAATCATAACAATACAGGTCCTTGTATCTGCCACCTATATCAGTTATCCAGAAATCCCTATCTTCACTACCCATTCTGAAACATTGAACAAAAATAAAACAAATTAATAAAACATTTAACAAGTCCTTATACAGTGTTCATTCTATTGCAGCAAGCTTATAAGGTGAGATTACAATGGTAATTGCTCACACTTAACCACTATATCATTTAACATTAGTCACCTAACTAGTGCACATTCAAGTCAGGGCACCTTCAAGTTACTAAGATAGATACATTTCACAACAAATAAGAGATTGAAGAGCAATTTATACAGTTTGAAACATCCACAAACATTAAAAGATCACTAATATTTGCATGAACCAAGTAAAAACTACTGACAAAACCAACACAAATTGTAAGTCTCTAATCTAGCTTACTTGCTAGTTCCCCATTTTCCAAACCCTGCCCAAATTTTAATGATGACATATTGTTTCAAATGCAGCTGAATTTCCAGATTTCAAATGAAACAGATTTAAAATGCAATGAAATGCAATAAGCATATGAAATGCAACAGATTTCAAATGCAACTGAATTTTCAACGTGCACTAGCATATGTTTCAACACAATAAGCACAGGTTATAAATTAGTAATCAAAAGGGTTAATCAACACACCAAAAAGCTCATTTAGTCGAAAAGAAATAGAGTTAGACAGAATTCAGTGGCAGAGAAAGAGAGAGAGAGACACAATTAACCCTAAATCATATAAACCGATTTCATCTGCTGCAAAATTGAAAAACCAAAAATTATAATCCCTAATTTCGTTTCTTTGAAACCCTAATTAGAGTTCTTGAAACCCTAATTAGTTTCCATGAAACCCTAATTACAACTCTGAAACCCTAATTTCATTTCAAGTCTCTGAAACCCTAAGTTCGTAAATCGCAGATACCAGTTTCACAAGGTTGGATTTCAAAAATCAAAAATCGTAAATCAAAATTAGGGTTCAAAGAAGAAATTACCTGTTCTTCACTATGTTAAGAACTTAACAAACACGACTCTTATCTTCTCCGTCTCATCTATCTTCTCTTCTTGATCTGGTTCTTCATTGTTCTTCCCCGTCTCTCTATCTCTTTCTCTCTCTCTATCGGTCTGGTTTTTCGATTTTTTTTCTTCTGTGGCTCAAACACGACCAAGGTTGAAGATAAGACTTGAAGCACTCGTGCGAACCCACACGTGTGGTACAGGTGTCAGTCATAGTCCACGTGTCAGTCACAGTCCACATGTCAACAGTTTACATTGCACGCGTGTCATTGGTTTACATAGCTCACGTGTGTACGAATTTATTAGCACACGTGTAACATGTCGCACGATATTTTTGTCGAAGGGCAAAAGAGACAATTCATAACACAGTTGACCAGTCAAAAATAGTCAAAATTCCCCATTTTGACTATTATAGGTAAAAGTAACAGAATGGGGCATTTTAATCTTTCCCCTAACGTCCGGGGCATTTTCACAACCTTGGGGTCCATTTTGGGGCATTTTTCCATTTTTCCCTATGTTGTATATAAGAATATTCCTGAGATGAGGTTAATCCCATCTATAAGAGTCTCTGGAAGGCTGCTCTTTTGCCTAAAATCCAACTTTTCTTGTGGAAATGTATTGAAGGCATTCTGCCTACTAAGTCTAGATTGGCGGCTTTCAAACCTAATCAGGATATTATTTGCAGCATGTGTGATTCTAATTCTCCTGAAAATACTGAACATTTGTTGCTTCACTGTATGTTTCCTAAAGCTGTTTGGACTTCAATGCATTTTGGTAACTCTGTTCTTCAAGATGCTGCTTCTAATATGAACATTTATGACTAGATTACAAGTATCTCTCTTCCAACAGTGACCTTTGTTGCTCAGTTTTAACTACTGCTTGGTGTCTGTGGAGGGATATATGCTTTCATATTTTTCAACAAAAGCCTATTAATGCTTTGGGTACATCGAGACTTGTTGTTAGACTTATTAGTGATACTAATGAATCTTTAGTCTCTAATCAGAATAACAGTCAAATTTCAGTTACTTATGAGCAAGCTTCCCCTTCCAATGAAGAACTGCCACAAGATTGTTATATTATTTATTGTGATGCATCTTTTGACAAGAATACTAACAACTCTGGTGTTGGTATTGTAATATACAATGTAGCAGGTGAATGCAAAAGGTGCAGGACAGTCGCAGGTCGTGCCATGAATCCAGAAGAGGCGGAATGCGTAGCTTTGCTCGAAGCAGCGAAGTGGGCAAAAGCAAGAAATCTAAGCAAAGTCTGTCTTAGAAGTGATGCCAAGAAGGTTATTTCCTTTCTTAATAATAATATTGACCAGATTAGCTGGTTCAATCATTCTATTCTAGAGGATCGTCTTTATCTCCTTAAGGATTTTAATTATCTTAAAGCTGAGTATGTTAGTAGAGACTTTAACGGCTGGGCTGACAAAGCGGCCAAATATTGTAGAAGATTTAATGTCTCGGGAGAATGGTTGGACAATAGTACTCCATTCGGCCTAAATCTCATGTAATCTTTCTGCTTTATCAATGCATTTTCTCCTTTCCTAGCAAATTTTTTTTTTTTTTTTTTTTTCCTGAGATGATCAATTGATGAGTTTGCACTTAACTGCGGTTATTCACACACTTCAATTGAGCTAATAAATTAAACTGGAATCCAATCAAACAAAGCACTAAAATAAAAGCAAAAACAGGTATAATCATCATACACACAGACACAACCAATAAACTTGCACAAGAGCCTTAAAACCCTTTACAAAATCCAAATAGGGATCAAGCATTTCAATGTGTTTCGATTACATTTCATTACATCCAATGCACAAAAATAAAAATTGAAATGAAAAATAAAAGAAAATCAGAATCCCAGCAGGAGATTGGGCTTGTGGACCTGTAGATATTTACTTTTCCGGACGGCTAGATGTTTACTTTTCCACTCTACTCGCGCCCTAACGCTATCTCCATGGTTCTTTTTCGCACACTTGCTCACCTGCTTTGGTTTAGCAGCACTCTTGTTCCTCGCCTTTTCTTGTCTTTCCTCGCAATGAAATTTCCTTTTAGCATCTTCAATTTTGGGCTTTTGAATTACCTCAGCTTGTTTTTCCTGGTCTTCTTGATAAGAAAGGTTTTTATATAGATTGGTTCCAGGTATCTTTCTCACCCAAAGCCTGAGAATGCATCTTTCTTGTTGCGGTTCTGTTTGAACAACTGGACTTGGAAGTGGTTGTTCATCTTCAAAATCACTACTACCAAATAAACGATGGTACCAATACTGTTTTTGATCAAGTAAGTCACCACCCTCTGCCATTCTTTTTCTTCCTTAACTAACTGACTTTTTTCTGGTCTGAATCAAAGTATTCTTGATTACTAAAGAAGAATAAAAAGCAAAAGAAGAGAAACTCTAGAAGAAATAAAGCACTGCAGAAGAATATTACCAGAGAGATACCTGATTAATTTTGCTACCGGGCTTCTTCACTCCCTGAATATTTTTGTTTGTTATGTTTCTGGTTGAGACCTTGCTGCCAGTATTTGTAGTGTTACTGAGCACAATATTATTATAAACTAACTTCACCTTCTAAATCTTAGCTGCGATAGTATAGTTTCCTAAGTTAAGACGGCAAGTGCTAAATACCAGAGGTTCAGTTCAGTAATGTGATGGAAGTGGAACTTAACCGTGTGAACCCACGCAGTTCGAGTTAGGATTGAATCGTCAAATCGGGGTACACCGAATACAGTACAGATGGCGTACATATTGATTTGTAGGTCCGTCCCGCTTTCCTTTCTCAATTTCTTCTCTCTCCTTCTGCTTCTTCATTCTCTCTAGGTATATGGCTAACCCTGAGATTCACTGCTGGTTTTCTCAGGTCTTAAAATCTCTCTTACACATATAATCTTTTTGATTCTTTTAATTTTTGTTTATTTTGATTTTTTGTCACGTCATTTTGTGGTGAGAATTTGATCAGTTTTATGAAATTGTATCAGGTGGAACTGAAATTAATGGCGTCGTTGAAGAGATGAAAAAGTTGACAACTAAGTGTTTCTGATGACGGATGAAGGACTGCAGAAATTGTTCAGTGTACTTGGTAATTTTAACTAATTAGATTTCTTCAGCTAATATTATGATGTTTGATTGTATTGTATTGAATCGAATAGTTTGTTTAAGATGATAGAAAGTGATTTTGTATAGGTGTTGGAGGCATTAGATGAATTTCGATCGAGACGTTTGAGATTGCATGTCAGATGAAATCACTGAAGCTCTTGCTATATGAAGATTGCTTGGACACCGTTACATCTTGATTGAGAACACGCGAAATCAGAATGGTACTATGATGTAATCTGCCTTTCCCTATTCAAAACTAGGCTGGTTAATTTTGTTTGAAATTTGAATAATGTATGATGAGTTTCGTTCATTTCAATTCACTAAAGACTTTAACCTCCATTTGATGTCTACTCAATTTGAAGCTTAATGGTGCACATTTTTCGCCATAGTTTTGGAGAGCCTGCCTAACCCTCTTAAGCCGCTTTCACTTTTTCCACTTTAATGTGGCAAGATTTGAAATAAATGTCATTTTGAGCCAGGTTTCTATGTTGACTGTTACCGCTATTGGGAGGAATTACCATTTAGAAATATCTGTTGCTTGACTGATCGAAGAATACCAAAATCACGATTTGCTTCTTGATTAGCTTTTTAAAACACAAAATTACTTACACTCTGAGAATATGTTGTTGTTTCCTGTTTTTTCCTAGCATGGTTTATCTTCTTCGGTCGACTTTATGTAGTGGGGTTATCAAGTCAAATCATGCCTTCAGATTCTTAATTTTAGATTTCTGTTATTGTTTTGCTAGGTTCCGTGGTCGTGGGACTGTTGAATTAGTGTGCTGAGTTCATAATTTGACAGGTATGATATTGTTGAAGGAGAGCACTCTCTATTGAATGGTGTATCAAAACCCCACCGAGAAACCATCAGAGCCTTTTTGGCTTATTTCCAAAATCAGGTGTCCAGTGTTTGACTTCAGTTTAAAAATTGAAAGAAAGTTTTAGTTATTTTTTCAAATGAGTTCTCTTTTTCCATTGCAATTGTGTTCAATGACATTGTCCTTCTAGTTAGTAGATTTTTGCTTCTTCAAAATTTTGACCCTAATATTTGACGCTTTCTGATAGTTGCACATTACACAGATCCTCCGGCGGGCAAGGGGAATAGTTTTGTTTCAGCAATAGAAGGTATTATTTTTTGCTTGGATGGATCAAACTCAGATCATGCTTTTACTTATCATAAAATGATACCTTGGTGTTTGGCTTGTGGTAATAATTCCTTTTTCATTATATACCAGTCGTCTCCACTAAACCTAGGCGAGGTGGTTGAGTTGGTTATGGAATAAGAAAATCTATGAAATCAATTTCAATTTTGTTAGGTAGTGGATTTACACTTAATGGACCAAGAGAAGCTCTATGGAGGAATGGTTCTTGGCAATTGTTATAGATGTTTGAGAAACCGTTGAGGTTGTTGTGGTCTTGATTTAATGCTTGGGGTGGTATTATGGTTCCCTTTTGTGAGGCAGCAGATTAGTTTGTATAGAGTCTAGAAACACAGTGATAGAATTATGGTATTAGTAGTTTCGTTGTTATCTGATGGTGTTTCTGGTTGTGGAAGCTTAATAAATGCGAGAAAACGTAGTACTTCAGGATTAAAAAAAGCAGTGGATTTTATTTGAAAAAGGAAAGAGATAGTTAAAGCTTGTGTAGGGGTTGCTAGTGACCTAGTTCTGCTATAAAAAATAACACCCATGGCACCTCTATGCCTTGCTTTTCGGTTTTCTGTAAGGACCCTATAATTTAAGAGTATTGCATGCTTAATATTACCAAAAGATTTGCATGTTGAACTGCGCTCTTCCTCTTGGGTCATTGCTGGAAACTGACTTCCATTATGCTTACAGCATTGCAAATTTTTTCTTTGCAGGTTCCCAAATATTCTTCCAGTCTTTAGATGCTGCAGTACTCTTGTTTTCACGTGTTACAAATATTCTGACAGAAAGTCTCGTTCTCCCTGTGATATCCACAAATGACAGACTTACGTTGGGATGTGAATTATGGGTTTGGTTGTCGGCTAATGTTTTTCATCTTTGTTCATAAATGCTGGTGCAACATATAATTTTTCTGTTCCAAATGAGCAGTGAACACGTATGTCAATTTGCTGATTTCAAGTTTGTTTCTGGCTTTGTAACATTTGTGTTTAGGATGGAACCATAATACATGGGCAACAACAAATATTGCATCTATTGGATCTATTCAACCTGTTGATAAGGTATTTCCCAATTTTGGTAATAAATTATTTTTATTTTTCTTCATTCTTCCCTGCTCTGTTTAAATAAGTTCTAATCCATATTACGAAAGAGCTCAGTCAGGCCTCAAGTTTATCATTTTATCTGCTAGTATGCGTGATAGTACCATATCGAGCAGTATAATCATCTTTTGACCCATAAAAAAAGATCACTTTATGAACCTTGATTCATTGTTTCTTTAGTGGTCATGGTTTTTTATGTACTAAAAGTTCTGTTTAATACCCTGTTTTTATGATTTGTTACCTAAAGAGACGGCTTGCAATATCCAGCAATCAATATCGGGGATAAATGCTGAAACATTTGATGTGAAACTTAATTGTATTTGATGTTGATGTTGCATATCCTGCATTACTTTTTGCATTAAGATATGTCAAAGGAGACATGACTATAAAAAGTTGCTGAATTATGGTTTCAGTATAGTGGTGTTTTTTAGGTTGGTGACTGAAGGCTTGGTTGAGAGAGAAGCAGCAGCAGCAAGACTCTCTGCCTAAATATGCTAACCCAGTGTTGTTGTCTGCTGATGTTAAAAGGATGGCAGAATCCCTTGATAGGTACATTACAATTTCTCTGCATGTTTACTTTTTTTTTTTTTTGGAAATAAATAAATAAATCTCCACTTGACAAGTCTCATGAATAGCCGAGGTCCGCCATTTGTTGGATGGATCTTTGTTTGCTAATTTGGCTGTGTGATTAATTGCCTCATCTCCTTTCTCATGCGTTATGAATATGTATTGTTTGTTCTGTTGGAACAGGTTCTGCAGGCCAGTGATGACGAAACCCAAGCCAGCAGCGCCAAAGCCACCAACTCCAGCGGAATCACCATCACCTCCACCACAAAGCACTCCCGAACCCCAAACCGATGGTGCTGATGTTGATGAGAGCGCAGCAGAGGGTGACTTCGCTGAAGGCGAGCCAAATGTGTTCAAGAAACTGTTTCCTATCCTTACAGACTTTGAAATCTTAGCCCGGTGGTCTTTGCACTGTGATTGACAAGCCATGTTGCATTTGGGTTAGCTAAATGAGACAACCCAAAATTTGTTCGACGCACGACAACCCAATGATCAACACTGATAAGTCACCTATGAATTCTATGAACTGCTGTATCAAACATTTGACTGAAAGATGTACAACAAAATTAGTGCACTTCTATTTTTTCCTTCAAACCTCACTCTTAAACAAAAATGGATAACTTATGATCCAAGCCCTCAAATCTCCGAGTCAGAATGAAATTGTCCAATATCGCCTGCTTTACGGACCAGTTAGCCCAATCCTATAAATAGGACCTGCGATATCGTCTGCTTTACGGACCAGTCTAATTAGCTTTATCTAGCTCTTTAAAGTACCGCTTCCCTCCCACCCAAAATTGAAGCTTGAAAATTCCAAAATTGAAGCTTGAAAATTCAGTAACTGAAGCTTGAAAATTCCAATATCATTCTTATCCTCTTTATTTTTGTTTTCCTTCTTACCCCTTATTTGGTTTATTTACTAGTCTATCCTTTTTGTTTATTACTTATTGTTTAAGCCCTAACTATTCTAGTTTTAAGTTTTTTGCTTGTTTAGAAAAGTGGTGTAAGAACCTTAAATCATTCCTAAGAGAAGAGCCTTTGTTATTTCCAATTTGAAATTGAGTAGAAGTTTCAATTTGTAAGAGATGCATCTATTATCTTTTAGTTTCCAATCTTAGAATTGGGTAGAAATTTGAAGATTAATAGAGAAGAACCTCAATTCTTTGTATCTTCCTTGTTCCAAGGATAAAAGAAGCATCATTTGAAGGTTGATTACTTTTATTTCATGGTGTTTTGTTATAATTTAACATTCCAATTATAAGTATTACTTTACATTAGTAACCCATCATCCACCAGGCGAGTGTAGTAATCAAGAGCTACAGCTACATTTTGATAAAGAACACTACCAATCGTACAAATCCCATCAATATCCAACTGCTGCAGCATCAAATAGTTCCTCCCACCTTGCATCCACGTCTGTAAATCCGGCTTTACTCTCAAGTCTCACCTCGTAATTCTGTGACACATACCGAACCCTATGATTCATTTCAGGCAGCGTCCCTGCAGCATATCTTTTGACAATTTTCAGGTACCTCCTACCAACTTCTTCATCGTGCACATTAAACGTTACGACAGATTCATACGGGTACAATACGACCCATCAGTGACGAATCCTGATCCGGATGTGGACCCGTATTGGACCTACCCAAGTCCGGTAGACGCCTTCCTTTTCCTGACTTAAACCCTACACACGCCAAATTGCAGTCTCTCTCTCTTCCTCCACCTCCATTAGAGGTTTACAGATTTTTTTTCCAATGGCAACAACAAATGTCTCATCTGTCCGATCATCAATATCATCTTCAAAACAGAACTCTCATTATCCTCTCAAAACCCCGGTTTTGGTTAAACCCTTCTTGAACCTTAAACCAGCAAATCCAAGCTCATCATCTTCATTATGTCAATCACCGTCTATCACTAATCAGACCAAAAAAAGTTTCAATCTTTCTTGCAAAAACCAAAAACCCACATCTGATTTCACCATTGCAGCTAACCAAGATGATGATTTTGATGATAAACTTAGAGAAGAATGTGGTGTTGCTGGTATTTATGGCGATCCAGAAGCTTCTCGTCTTTGTTATTTAGCTCTCCATGCACTTCAGCATCGTGGACAAGAAGGTGCTGGTATTGTTACTGTTGATAAGGGCGAATTCAGGTTAAAACCTGGTGTTGGTTTAGTTTCTGAAGTTTTTAATGAATCAGAACTTAATAAATTACCTGGTGATGTAGCAATTGGTCATGTACGTTATTCAACTGCTGGTGCTTCGATGCTTAAGAATGTCCAACCTTTTGTCGCTGCTTGTAAATTTGGTCAAGTTAGTGTTGCTCATAATGGTAATTTTGTCAATTATTCTTCACTGAGAGCTAAGCTTGAAGAAACTGGTGCTATTTTTAATTCTAGTTCTGATACTGAAGTTGTTTTACATTTGATTGCTCATTCAAAAGCTTCAAATATTTTACTTAGTATTATTGATGCCTGTGAACAAGTTAAAGGTGCATATTCATTAGTATTTGTTACTAAAGATAAATTAGTTGCTGTTCGTGATCCTCACGGGTTTAGACCGTTAGTTATGGGTCGTCGAAGTAATGGTTCTTATGTTTTTGCTTCTGAAACTTGTGCATTAGATTTGATAGAAGCAACATATGAGAGAGAAGTGCATCCTGGTGAAGTAATTGTGGTTGATAAAGATGGTTGTCAAAGTCTTTATTTAGCGCTTCGGTTTGAACGAAGAGCATGTATCTTTGAGCATATTTATTTTTCTCAGCCGAATTCGATTGTTTTTGGTCGATCAGTTTATCAATCGAGAAGAGAATTTGGTGAGATTTTAGCTACAGAAGCTCCTGTTGATTGTGATGTTGTCATAGCAGTGCCTGATTCAGGGGTTGTTGCTGCACTTGGGTATGCGGCTAAAGCTGGGGTTCCATTTGAACAAGGTTTGATAAGATCACATTATGTTGGAAGAACCTTTATTGAACCAACTCAGAAAATTAGAGATTTTGGTGTGAAATTGAAACTTGCGCCGGTCAGGGGTGTTATTGAAGGTAAACGAGTTGTTGTTGTTGACGATTCAATTGTTAGAGGAACAACGTCTTCCAAAATTGTTAGGTTGTTGAAAGAAGCTGGAGCAACAGAAGTTCATATGAGAATCGCAAGTCCGCCAATGGTTGCTTCTTGTTATTATGGAGTTGATACACCAAATGCAGAGGAGTTGATTTCGAAAAGGTTGAGTATTGAAGCAACTAGGAAGTACATCGGGTGTGACTCGCTTGCTTTTCTTCCATTTGATAGCTTGAAGAAATTACTCAAGGAAGATTCATCTGGTTTTTGCTATGCTTGTTTCACTGGGAATTACCCTGTTCCACCAGAAAGGAAGGAGGTTAAAGTATAAAAGGTAGGTGATTTTGTGTTGAATGGAGAGTTTAACTGACAAGGGGTTCTCTTGGTTATAATTTTTGTTTGGATTCTAAAACGGTTGTTTTGTTTTTAGTTATTGGTAGGCAGAAAATCAAGAATACAGGTTAGAGGGAACTGGGTATCTTTTAATAATCTTCCTTTACAATACAATTCTTTTATAGGATGCTCTATCATTCAGGTGTCCAAATCGAATTTGATGAATGAAATGTCTACTTTGTTACTTGTTTGTTGTTTGCTGTTGATACATGATGTATCCCGATTTTGTATCCAAGTTCTCTGATTGTTGGGTGCTGATGTGTTACTGATTCTCATCTTCTTGTTTTATGCTAATATTATTAAGCTACAGAATTTTAGCGCTTAGAAACAAATTGGGACAGCGTACCAAGTTTGAGCTTTTAGGTACCGTGTTGATTGCATAAAGTTTAAGAATTGTAGCTAACATAAACCCTCCTGTTGACCCCAACCAGGTGAACCATTTTAATTTTTAACTGGCAGTTTGGTACTTCAGATTAGGTATGAAACAGCAGATGCAAACATAGAAAAAGTGACCAGTACAAATTTCATGTTTCTGAAAGTCAGACAGGATGATAAACCTCTGTTGAATTTAAAAAATGCCCACCACCAGCAACATAACAGATCCATCTGACCATCGTGGTTTAAGTTCGGGCTCAATGCTTTAAGTTCGGGCTCAATGCCACTTATTTGTCCGAGCACTGTAAATATAACTCTAGATCACAACCATTAAGAACCCGACGAATTAAGGGTCATCTCCTCTTTATCCTTTTTATCACGCAAAACCAAAGTTCTTGCGAAAGAGTGAAATACTGTAGCCGTCCAGTTCCGCCACTAGTAACAATGTCTAAACAAAACCCTATTTCCTCCGCTACTGCAACTAGTTCTGGAACCACGAGGAATAGATTTCCTGAGAATTTTAGGTCGAAACTGAAACAAGAATGGTTGGGTTCATGTATCGCAGAGTTGAGTAACTCAAATCCCGGTTTTGATAACTTCGATCTTGCTGAGAAAGAGAAACTCATCTTCGAGCGGTTTCTGTTATCTGATATGAAATTTTCTTGTAGTGGTGTGCTTCCTGAAAATACTCATACTTCTGATCTAGCTCATCATCCCGATCCATTAGTTCTTCAGGTATTAAACACAGTGCTTGCTCTTCTAGTTATTGCATGTTTGAGAATATGTTGTTTCCCATATTTTACCTTGAGTAACAATTTTATCTGTCAGGTTAACCAGATGGGTCATATAAATCATCATCCAGAAAATAGGCGTCTTCTGTTTATGACGGATGGTGTTGAATACACACTTGGAGTAGAGATGAGTCCTATAAAAGATCTTCAAGTTTCAGCACCTGCCGGTTTCAAGGTTTGTTCTACTGAAATGAAATGACTTGAACTTTTTTGTTATTTGTTTAAATTCATGTAGAGGTTTCTTGTGGTAGGGATGCACAACTCAGAATTCATATTTTATGGCATATGGGTTGTCATTCACAAGGGAAGATTTGTGGATGGGCTCCTAAAGCTGGTGCCTGAAGGCTTGGAAGTACTTGGTGGAATGGTGGAAGATTTGGGAGCTGCACACCAGAAATCAGTAGAAGAAGTAATTGAGTCTCCTAAGGGTGAAAGGTATGTATGGGATATCCGAGCTCCTTGCTAACGTCTGTCTATCGTTCAAAGCTGTCATTAGCTTCAAAGTAGTCCCAATCTTTGAATAAACTACGGGTGTTAATTTAGGTTATCTTTCATTCTTATATGCGTGTTTGACCTCACTGACACTGCGCTGATGCAGAATGCAAACAGATGATGCTGCTTTGAAACCCAAGGATTATGATGAAATTGAGAAAGACAACTCAAACAGATTAACTGATGAATATAAAGCAATGCCTTATACATACTTGACTAGTTTGTTGGCAGAATGGGAGCAGCGGAAGAAGACGGATGACAGAGCACCCATCCGACGTAAAATCCAGGTTTCTCAGTCTTCCAATTGTTTCCAGCAAGTTGCACTAGAATTTTTATTTTATTTTGTTTTAACCCGCAACGCGCGTGGAATTCTAGGGTAGCATGAATGCCCTATCTAGATTTGAGTTCGAGTCTCCGGGAAGGACAGAGTATGAGCTTGTTGTTCGTTTTAATGACGGGAGTTGCACTTCCAAGGTTCTCATCCACCACGATGTGAGCCCAAACTTGAACCTTGTGTTACTCTCATTTCTAGCTACCTCTATCTCGCGGATAATCTTATGCAATGACTATATATGCAGGTTGTGCAACGTCAACTAGGTTTAACTCCAGCTCAGCTCGGTGAATATTTCTCTTCTGTCTCAGATGATCAAATGTGGGAAATCGTGACGGATATTGAGGCCAGGTTATCCACTTTACAGGTAGGTAACAGTATTTCTTTAGTTTCAATCGCTTATGGTGGCAATGACAACTCTAAAAATGAGTTAATTTTTTTTTCGGAATGTTGAGTAGGAAATGACCAAGAATATTAAGTAGGAGTTTTGTTATCTGAGTTTTATTTCAGTGTACGTTGGTCGTAGAGATGGACCATAACTCTAATGTCCCGGTTGCTGTTGAGGTGGATTCCACATTTGATTTGAATTGGGTTATGGAAAAACGACATCAAGTGGGTTATGGGAAAAACTACATGAACTGATGCCACGAAAATGGATCTCCATCAACAAAAGATGATTTTTTTTTTTTCCACATTTGATGTGATGTGGGTTATGGAAAAACGACAACAAGTGATGCAACGAAAATATATCTCGTGTCAGCAGTTGCTTTTGGCGTGGACGCCACATTTGATATCTCGTGGGTTATGGAAAAACTGCATGAAGCGATGCCTCGATGATGATCCCCATCGATAAAAGATGATTTTTTTTTTTTTTTTAATAATGTGATAGATTGGTTCTCTTAGAACGCGTAATTAGAAATACTTTTATTAATTTGGGATAAAGGAAAAGGACAAAAATTGGATTTAAATATCAAATCAGGCTCACCCCTTATCTATGTACTTTATCTAATTCCTAATTTACCCTTACTAAGCATGTTTAGTGGTTAAATATAATTAGTTAAGTTAATAGATTAGGTTGATAATCATTAGCATAAATCATTATCATTGAATTTGTTGATGCAACAACATTAAATCAAGATATTCATGATCATGAAAGTTTAGGTGCAAGATAAACATCCAAGTGCTCCAATTACTCATGTATAGGTATTAATGTTTTGAAATTTGATTTTTTTAAATTTAATTCGCCATTGTTGCGCCTGAAAAACTCATTATTGGCATGGTAAAGTATGAATACCATGCCGGCAAGATCATTATCGAGCATGCCGGTAATAATGTTGGCATGGTATATTGCTTAATTTGCTACGCCGGTACATGATGCAAGATTTTCTGTATGTTTTTGTCCTAAAATCGGCACGGTACACTTGAGAATCGACCATGCCGGCATAAGCAATTTTTGGGACAGATTTTCTGAGCTATTTTGGTCTCGGCATGGTATTCAAACTAAAAACTATGCCGACACTAGATACCGGCATGGTATTCAAACTAAAAACAATGTCGGCACAAGATACCGGTATGGTATTCAAACTAAAAACAATGCCGACACAAAATTGGAACTGAAAATTTTCAGTTACAATTTTTGATTCTAACCTAAACGATTTTTTTTAAAAAAAATCGATGATTATGTTTCTTTCGAGGAGACATCTTTATATAATAGATTAATCGCCAAATTTTTTTTTTTTGATACAACGATGAAATCGTGTTGAAATCGATGATGGAGAAAATGAAAATCAAAGAGAGGAGCCGGCAGAGAAGGAGAAGAGAAAAGAAGGAGAAGAGAAGAAGAAAAGAAGTTAAAATACTAAAGGGTATTTTAGCATTTCCATATCCAAAAATCACCCCTTAGCAGAAACTATTGGATGGGGATATTAATTCATATCCCCCAATTGCGCGTTCTTTTTTTATTTAGAAAACTACTTTTTTTTTTTTTTTTTAACATTGAAACAAGAAAAAGGTAGATAACACGGACTAGTACCCGAGAAGATTTATCCCCCCACCACCCAAAAAAAAAACAAAAAACAAAACAAAAACCAAGCATACTTTTTTGTTGTTGTTGTTGCACTAATCCTACTATGCCCTGTAGATGGCTGCAGAGCTTTCTGGACTGGGGATTCTTGCGGCTAGAAAAAAAATGATATTTAAGCCGGAGTCAAAACTATATCGATTAAAATGGTAGCCAAACAGACATTGTTCAGAATATCACAGTTTCTATTTTTTAGTGACAACTAGCGAACTACTAAATAATAAAACTTTGACTTTGGCCGAAAGTCAAGGAGATTAGGGTTTCGATTTTTCTCTTGGTTCTAATTGATTTCTATTTCGATCTTCATCATGGATGATGATGGAGGGTCTGTTAATGCTTTAGGGGTCTCGTCTCTACCTAAGTCCTCCCAACAGGTAGAGGGAGAAGTTTCGGGAGGTGCTGGTTCTATTAATTCGAGAGGTTTCAGTTCGAAAATTGCTTGGTCTGAATTTTTTTACTAAGAAGAAGGGATTAATCCCAGATTCTTCTTTAGATTTTGAAGATCCTGGTTCATCTGAGGGTAAGAAGATGGATGATATCAAATTTGATGATGTTGAGGAAGATTTAGCTCATTGCAAAGATCTAGTTATTGGAACTATTGTTGGTAGGAAACTACCTTTTATGCTAGTGAAGAATACTCTACAAATGGCTTGGAGAACTAAGGGGTTAATGCATATGACAATTCATGGTGAGTCTTTGTTTGTTTTTGAAATTGATGATGAGTCTGATCGTATTGTAGCTATTGAGTATGGTCCTATTTATATCTCTCAACAATTGTTCTTTGTCCGGCCTTGACACCCTTTAATTGAACAAGAAATTGCTGAGATGAAATCTATTCCTCTTTGGGTTAATCTTAGGAAAGTTCCTTTACATATGTAGAATGCTAAGGCTTTGTATAAGATTGCTAGTGTAATTGGAAAACCAATTATGATGGATAAACTTACAGCTACTAGAGCCAACCAGGATGAGTTTTGCAAGGGTGTTAATTGAAATTGATGTGGATTGTAAATATCCTGCTTCTCTTCCAGTTTATTATGAAGGAAAACATATAGTGGATGTTGATGTTGATGTTGATGTAGAATATCCTTGCTCCTAAGTGTAATGCTTTTAATTCCTTTGGTCATATTGCTGTCAAATGTCCATGGGTTAAACCAAAGGAAGTGGTTCAGGAAGTAACTGCAAAGACTACTGGTGTTGGGTATAAACAAACCTGGGTTGTGAAGGGCTCTAGGAAGTCAAACTCGAAGCTTATTATAAATACTTCAGTTGAGGAGGCTTATGGTTCTGAACAAGTGTGTATAGAGGAGAAGGTGAATTCTCTAGAGGGCAATAAGGAGAATGTTTTTATGGAAGAGGAACATAATGAGATTCTACCTACTGCAAATAAATTTGATGCTCTGATGGAGATGGATAGAGAGACTCAATCTCCGGTGGTGGTTAATTCTGGTCAGCTTACTTCTTCTACTTCTTTGGGAGTCAATGGTTCAGCCGGGAATGCTTCTTTGGGTCATAAATCTATAGTTGTTGGGATCTCTAAAGGTAAAGCTTTATTTAAAGGAAGGAGTTCTTCTATTTTGTCTAGTCTTGCTCCTAAGGGAGTGGATCTTAAGAAATCTAGGCCTGTTAAGAGGCCTCTTATTGCCTTAGAAAATGTTTAAAGTAGGCTGCTGGAACATTAGAGGGTTGAATGACCCTCTATAGCAGCAGGAAGTAGGTAAATTTATTAGCTTAAATAAATTATCCATGGTGGGTATAGTTGAAACCCATGTCCAAACTCAAAATAAGGATGCTGTTAGATTTTCTATAAATAAGAATTGGAGTTTTTTAGATAACTATGATAATAATTCTTATAGAATAATTTGGGTGGGTTGGACTCCTCTCGAAATGTCTGTGAAGTTGCTGCATTATGCTTCTCAAGCTATATTTATGGAAATTACCACTTGTAGGAACTTCAAGTTTGCTGTTACCTTTGTCTATGGTGATAATGATAGTAAGAAAAGAGTTGCTTTATGAAATGATTTATTAGCTTTTTCTGGTAGTTGTGATTTTTCCTTGGGCTGTGCTGGGGTATTTTAATGAAATTTTAATTTCTAATGAGAGAATGGGTGGTAGTAGTAATAATCATATCTCTTCTATGAATGACTTTGTTCATTGTGTTGAAGATTCTATGCTATTTGACCTTCCTTTTTCGGGTGATTTTTATACTTGGTTAAATAAGCAAATTGGTCCTAGTAGAATTGTCTCAAAGATTGATAGAGTTTTGGTGAATATTGAATGGGTGTCTATTTTTACTCAATCTAAGGCTGATTTCTTAGCTCCAGGGATTTCTGATCATTCTTCTATGGTGATTTCTGTGTACGAGAAGCGTATTCATGGTCCTCCTCCTTTTCGGTTTTTCAATTATTTATCTGATGAGCCTGATTTTATGAGTGAGAAGTGTTTGAGGGGAGAAGGTTAATGGGAACCCTATGTTCATTTTTTTTTCTAAAATTAAAAAGGTAAAGCAGAGATTGATTACTCTTAGAAGAGAGAGGTATCCTAATGTTTCTGAAGTTGTTGTTGAAGCTAAAAAAGAGATGATTAATGCTCAAGCTGCAGTTCAGATTTATCTTTTAAGTGCTAGTGTAGCTGCTGTGGAAAAAAGAGGTGTTTATAAGTATGCTAGACTTACCAGACATGAAGAATCTATTCTCAAACAACAATCTAGATTCCAATGGTTGGATTTGGGAGATTCAAATACTCAGTTTTTTCATAGTTCTGTTAAGGAAAGAAGATGTAGGAATAATATTTTGACTTTGAAGAATGCTATTGGAGATATTTTGGATGAAGATAAAGATATTGCCCTTGAGTGCACTAATTTCTTTTCTGATTTATTTACTGGTGCTGGCTCTCCTGGTATAAATGATCCGGCTGCTGATTTTATTCAATTCTCTAATGTTATGACTGACGATGATGCATCTAGGCTTATTGCCCCTATTACTAGGGATGAAATTGTTTATTCTCTTTCTTGCATTGGCTCCAGTAAAGCTACGGATCTAGATGGCTTCACTAGTCATTTTTTCAAGGTTTGCTGGTCAATCATTGAAGCTTATTTTGTAAAATTGATAATCCATCTACTATTGTGGATTTCAGACCTATTTCATGCTGTAATGTCATCTACAAATGCATAACTAAGATCTTAGCTTTAAGAATGAAGTATGTTTTAAGAGATTTAGTTAGTGCAAATCAGTCGGCTTTTATTTCAGGAAGATCAATCCAGGATAATATTTTACTGGCTCATGAAATTGTTAGAAACCATCGTAGAGATAAGGGACCTCCTAAATGTGCTTTAAAAATCGATATTAGGAAGGCGTATGACACTATTAGTTGGGATGCCATTGTTTTATGTCTGAAGAGGATGAGTTTCCCTGATATTTTTATGGATTGGATTTATACTTGTATTTGTTCTGCAAAGTTTGTTGTTCTAGTCAATGGATCCCCTTATGGGTATTTTTATTCTAGTAGAGGGCTTCGACAAGGGTGTCCTTTATTCCCGTATTTGTTTGTCATAGTAATGGAGATTCTCAGCATCTCTCTTAAATACCAAGTGTATATTGGCAAATATGGTATTCATCCCAAGTGTAAATTAACTAAGCTTACTCACTTATGTTTTGCGGATGATGTTTTAGTCTTCTTCAAAGGGTCTATTTCTACTTCTACTTCTCTTAAATCTGCTATTGATGATTTTAGTCAGCTCTTTAGGCTTGAGATAAATAAAGCAAAGACTGCTCTTTATTCTTCGTCTGTTCCCCATTTAGAGCTTAGTCAGATTATTCAGTGTTTGGATTGTAGTACTGATGAGTTGCCTGTACGTTACCTTGGTGTTCCTATTATTACTTCTAAATTATCTTACCAGGATTGTCAACCTTTAATTTCAAGAGTTTCAAAAAGAGCTAAATCATGGAAATCTAAGAATCTTTCTTATGCTGGTAGATTGTTGTTAATTAAAGTTTTCCTTATAGGAATGATGTTATTTTGGCTTTCTGTTATTCTTCCTAAAAGGGATGTTAAGGAGTTAAACTCTATTTGCAAGAGACTTTTATGGGATAGAGCTGGTTTGGAAAAAAACTCATCATCCTATTAATTGGAATGTTGTTTGCAGTCCTTATAATGCATGGGGTTTAGGGGTTAGAGATGATGAGCTAACTAATAGTGCTGCAAATTTAAGATATATGTGGGATATAGTTAGTGGAAAGGAGACCATTTAGAATGATTGGGTTAAGCAGAATCTTATTAAAGGCATGGATTTTTGGTCTCTACAGATCCCTCAAGATTGTTCTTGGTACTGGAGAAGATTGTTAGAGAAACGAGAAGTTGCTAAAGACCTTTTTATGCATATTATTGGGGATGGGGAGAAAACTTTATTCCTTACTGATCTATGGCGTCCTAATGGCAGATTGATTGATTGGGTGAGTGAGGACACTATTGATGAATTATGTCTGTCCTTTAACTGCAAAGTGGTTGATTTTGTTGATGCTGAAGGATGGTATTTTCCTGAAGCTATGGAAGAAGATCTTGCTTAGACTATTATGCAGTTGAAGGAAGTAGAGTGTGATCATTCTGTCCCTGATTTGATTGTGTGGAAACCTAGTTCTTCTGGGGCTTACACCATGAAGGACACTTACAAGAATTTAGTGGGAGAAAAAGATAATATTGAGTGGTCTAATCTTGTTTGGTTCAAATCTCATATTCCAAGACAGTCTTTTAATACTTGGATCAGTTTACATGGGAGACTTAAGACCAGAGTTAAAATGGTTAGATGGGAAATTCTGCAGGTTGCCAGGTGTTTGTTATGTGAAGATGAGAATAATGTTGAGGATGAAAACCATATTTTCATACTTGTTCTTTTGCTTCCTCTATTTGGATGGGCCTTCTGATCAAAATGGGTTACTCCAGAAGTTTGTGTAGTTGTTGGAATGAAGAGGTGGATTGGTGTGTGAATGCTTTTATTGGTCAAGGTTTGGTTTCTATAGTAAAGAAACTCATCTTCAACTGTTTTGTGTACCATGTTTGGCGAGAGAGAAATAGCAGAATTTTTCAAAGCAAGTACTCTTCAGCTGATCAGGTGGGATTCTCCATTCTCTCTGATATGAGAATTAAAGTTTTGTCTAGTTCCTGCAAGGCAGAGGATTCTCCCTATTCTAGAAGTTTTATGGAAGGTCTTAGAGTTAGTTGTGACTTTGTTTTACCTTCCATTATTTTTATGCCTTGGCTTGCTCCTGAGAATGATTTCATTATGATTAATGCTGATGGTTCTAAAAAGTTCCTTACTGGTGGATGGGGTGCTGTGTTAAGAGATATATCTGGTGAAGTTATCGTTGTTGCTAAGGGAAGAGGGCCTTCAATATATGTTAATGCCCATGAACTTCAAGGGGCTGAGCTTGGTTTTAATCTGGCCATTGTGGGAGGTATCAGAAAAGTTCATTTGGTCATTGATTCTATGTGTATATACTTCTTAATGACTAAGCAGGATTGTATTCCTCCTTGGAATATGCTTCAAATCTGGAGAATGGCTGAAAGATTGAGATCTTCCTTTGAGGTTTTAAGGATTTCCCATGTTTACAGGGAAACTAATAGGGCTGCTGATCTTTTAGCAAGTTAACATCCTCCTAGCAAATGGGTTGATGTTGGTGTTGAATATTTTTCCCAGGAGCTCTGTGAGATTATTAGGGAAGATAGAGAGGGGAAATTGTACTCCTGTAGTTAGTTTTTGTTTTGTTTTCATGTTTTTTGCTTTGTTCTTCTTTTTGTTTTGGTCTCTTTTTCTTGGGGTGGGGGTCCCCTTAACCCCAGCTGTCTGATCAAAAAAGAGAGAAGCCAATTACTAAATAGTCAACTTCCAAACAGAGAAGCTAACCATCACCTTGGTCCAACGCCCTATCAAGAGTAAATACCACTAACGTCACTCTTAACACTAACCAACACCTTTGATTTCCCCATGGACAACTACATAATATTCTTTCACAAAACTTAACTAAAAAAAAGAGAAGAACGACAAAGTCTTGTTTGCGAATTTCAACCTGATTTTTGCAGCTCATGAGTAAGGAAATGGAAACCTAACTAGAAAAAAGAAAAGAACGACAAGGTTTAACTTGCAGATTTTAACTAGATTTTTGCAGCTCGGCGCTATGTAAGTTTTTTTTTTTTGATACAAAAATGGCAAATTTCATTAAGAAACAAAGATGTCACTAAGAGTGAGCACCAAAGTTACAAAAATAGAAGAAAAAGAAAAGAAAAGGAAAGCAAGCTCACGAAGGCCGTAATTTAGAATTTCTATACAAAAAGCCCATAAAAAAAGCTCAGACAAGAACTATCTAACAATCCCTACACTTAAGAAACCCTAAAGGTAAAATAAGAAACGAAAAACGATCACCCTTCAAAAATCCTCATTTTCACCCTGAAACGAACATTTGACAATGTTAGAGCAATACTCGGTTAAACCCACACGTTTTGTTATCTCAACCTTGTTGTAAATGTTATATGATCAAAACTACATCATGATTTCTAGTCTACTAAGTCAAGTCTTAGACTAGGTTAGAATCTGGTAGTTGATTATCACATCACCCTCAAAGACTGGAGATCGACGAAGACATTTGGAGAACTTCTGTATCAGGTATGTGAAGACCGAACCATTCTATTTTACTCACTGTTTTACCATTTTATCTGTTGAGACGATGTCGTATGACTTCTATTAGATTTACAAAGAAAAAGTTTCGAGTCAAGCTTGTCTTGTTAAAAATCTTGAAACATGATTTTAGCAAAGATGTTCAACGGCCCTTAACAATATTAGTTCTAAGCATTTTATTGTTTGAATTAATTTGTGGATCAATTGAAAATTGCCCTTAACAAATGATTTTATCACATGGGAATGTTTCAAACATCATAAGATAAAAATATTGAACTACTGATATTTCTGCTCAGGGTAGGTTGGCGAACCAGTTCGCAAACCATAGATATGTGAGCTTCAGAAATACAAGAAGATTGGTGAACCAGCTCGCAAACCGTGAGTTCAGTTGGGAACAGTTCATGAACCTGGTTCGCGAACCGCTGTGAACTAATTTCTTGAAGTTGGTATTATAGGATAGCAGTTGGAAAACTCACAAACTGTAGTCAACTGAGTTCGGTAGTATTGTAGGGTCGGCGAACCCGGTTCATGAACCGTTGCACCCTGACTCGCGAACAAGCCTAACGGTTCACGAACCATTGCACCAGCTGTCCCAACAGTTTTTAGAAGATGGTCAAAGACTTATTTTTTTAAAATATGTTTAGCATTACTAGAACTCTCTCAAACACTTCTAAGACTTCATTGATCACTCAAACACTTATGTGTGCGTGCATCATGATTAAATTCTTAGGTGTTTAAATGAACATAAAATAGCTTTAGTTCTTTGGTATACTTGCTAAACCGAACAATCATTATACACGGTTCCAAAACCGGTCCACAATATGTATTCTTCTATTGTATTTTCGAGACTTAAAAGTGTTTGTTTTATTCCCAAGTTATTTTAGATTGAATTCTAAGCAACCCATGGTCTTTGAAAACTATAAATAGAGATGCTCTTTTAACTGGGAAAATCAATCCCTAATACTTTATTTCCTAGTTGATTCTAGAGTCGTCCTTTATAGACCTAGCTAGGTTTCCTCCGAGAAACATAATTAGGCCTACGAATAAAATACTTCGCTTTGAGGATTCGTGAAGCCAGGTCCGACTATCTTTACCTTGATAGTTCGTGTATCATGATCTTGCTTTTCTGTTATCGAGGTTTTCGTAATCTCTTTCAGGCAAGATAGATATTAATAGAAAAGTTCTCTTCATCTCAGACTTTGTGATTCCTCAAGATAGATATCTGAAAACTGATCTTAATTGATCTTTTGAAGATTGTTCTTGATAGGTGGTTAATAATCTAGGCTGCTCTTCTGGAGCCGTAAGTTCCGGATTTGTGAGGTTTGCTTGCTTTTTCTATTGGAAAAATATTTCCTCACCTTGATATTTGATCTAAACGGAAATCAAATAGGCTTAACCGTTAGAGGAAGATTGGTATCAAAAGTCTTCACTTTGGCTGAAGCAACTCTTAGGCTGTAAAGGACGTCAGCTAAGGGAATCAATTGCGTATTGCCTTGTGAGGATCAAGAGACGTAAGGAGCGCGAATATAACTGAATCACTTGGAGGGTGGATTCGGTCTCAAATACATTCTAGTCCGAAGTATGATAGTAGGCTAGTGTCTGTAGCGGATTAATACAATTTGATGTTCAAATATGGACGAGGTCCCGGGGTTTTTCTGCAGTTGTGGTTTCCTCATGAACAACACATCTGTTGTCTTGTGTTTTTCCTTTTCCGCATTAGATTGTTTATCTTTATAGTTAGATTTACTTCAAATCAATCCAAAATTATAATTAAACATATAAACCCATGACTCAATAAATAATGTCTGTCACTCCAGTCTTACCGAATATCAATGGATTAGAATCTTTATCGGGATAAGGGATTGAGATTTCTATAGATTTTTAAAGATAACTGTATATTGATCATAACAGACAATCACTGGGAACAAAAAAATTCACACATAGATATATTATCAAATGAATCAATATTACGAATCCCTCAAGTACAAAGTTATTCAACTTTAAAACAACTATTGACTTCTATAAAACTTCAAATTTTCAAAGGCTTCATGATTTGATGCATACGAATGGAAGATGTTCTCATAATATTTTGATGAAAGAGATGTGTCTTAGATATTTATGGTAGTTTTTCTCATTTTATATTCGAAGACTCTTCATGTTTTGCACCCAACAAAATACGTTTTCGTGAAGAAAGAAAGCAAAAACAATATCTAATTTGAGAGTAATAATCATGTCAAGAGCCCATTTATTTGGACGTTTCACCATGCATGAGTTTTTGATGATTTTTCATCACCCGTTTCTTTTGAAAGAGGTTGTTCATTCCGAAATTAAAATGGTGATTGATATTTTAGGACATAATTTGTGCAGGTCATTATTTTTCTTTTCCTAATATCACCGAGTTTCCCAAAACTAAGAACCTTCCTAATTTTCATGCCAGACGTGTCTTTGTTTCTTTCGGTTAGTAAAAACGTTCAAATTCTAAAGGGATACATTTCTTTTTGAAAAATAATGAGATGCATTCATCTGAATGGATTTTGAATTCATTCTCTGATTTCCAATCTTCTCACTAAATTAATTTAATCCCTTTTTTCGAATCATCCATATGAAATCATATTTTTATAGTGTTTGTTTTGGTGTTGCTAATGGTTCCAAAACCATGAAGGAGGCCTTGACGCGCACCAAATGTCTCCATATGAATAAGGTAATTTCAGTAAACTTTTTTTATTTTTGGTTGTTTATGGATAGTATTTTGGAGAAATTTCTTATTTTTAAGGGTGTAGTTGGATTTGTGATGGTTAAAAAAAAAACAAAAAACAATAGGCTTGTTATCTTTTTATTTTTGTTTGGTTCACATCTAGAATACAAAACAAAGCTTGGCTAAGTTAGGTTAGATAAGAGTGGCCGAGATTTGTCTAGGAGGGATAAATCCACGGCGTTTTTTCAACTAACCATTATAAATACTTTATTAATTAGTGTCCTATTAATTGCTCATGATGAATGATTAATTAATTTTTCATGATAAATGTTCATTTAATGAATTTAATAAATACATATTTTTATTAATAAATAAGTTTATTAAAAACTATATATATATTGATCGGTAAAATTTTTGGTGCTGACGAGTTTCGAACTCAGGTAACTGGTATCATCACCCAATGACTTTACCACTGTACTACAGTGACCCCGGTTAAATTTTTTATTAATAATTTTTAATGGTGATAGTGAAAGAAGCAATGGGTGGTGGAAACGGTGGCGGGCATTTGTCAGTGGTGGAGGTGGAAAAAATAGTAGGCGTGGCTGGTTTTTTACGTACGGTGGTGGATGTTAGTGAATAGTAGTGGACAATAATAGTTTTGTGTCTTTACAAAATGGGCAACATTTTATTGTGATAGATATAGTTGGCTGTTTTTAGCACAACTGGTAAGGACAAAATAAAAATATTTTTAGGAGGATACTAAATCATATAAGACAATATGATCATGACCGCTGGATCACCCAAATGGGATCCCAGCTATTTATAGTAACTGATCGAATAAATCACGGTTTTAGTATTAAAATAAAATTGATTACATTTCCAGAATACAAAACAAAGTTTGGACAAGTTAGGCTAGATAAAGAATGATCAAATTTATACTTGCAGAACATAAATCTACCGCTATAAATGATCACGTTTAATTAAAATTTAATAATAACTTTTCAATTGATATTTCGTAATAAACGTTTCTTTAATTAATCAAATGAATATATTTTTATTGATACATAATAAATTTATTTGATATTAATCATATCAGTAAGCATTAATGGTGGTTGTGATGGTGGGCAGTGGTGGGTATTGGTGAGACTGGTGGAGTGGTGACGATAATGTGGTGGTGGAAGAAGTAGTGATAGTAGGGTGAGAAAAGGGGTCCTATGATAGGTAAATTAAGCACTAATGGTGGTTTTGATGGTGGGTGGTGGTGGTGGATCGACGGTGGGGATAATGGTGGTGGGTATTGGTGAGACTGGTGGAGTGGTGACGATAATGTGGTGGTGGAAGAAGTAGTGGTAGTAGGGTGAGAAAAGGTGTCCTAAGATAGGTAAATTATTTAGTCACTCTTGGTTAATTTTTCTTTAATTTGATTTTAGTTTTCAAATTTTTTTTTTTTTAAATTAAAACAATTTTTAAAGGCCAGATTTTTCCAAAAAAGAAGATGTTGTGATTTTAAGATTTGCTGGGTAGGGGGCAAGAAGAAAAATGAAAGATATAAAAAAAAAAGACCAAACAAAAGGCTACACGCGAATTAATTGTAATCGATTCAGTTTCTCACATCTCTCTTTATTCCCCTTTTTTGTCATGGTTTCTGTTTCGCTCATTATTTCTCTCCTACTTCATGGGATTATGCAAGGCTACGCGTGAATTAATTTTAATCGATTCATTTTCTCACATGTCTCTTTATTCCCTTTTTTTTTTTGTCATGATTTCTGTTTTTGTCATTTCTCCCCAACTTCGTGTAAGTATGCATGCTTGAGAAATAGTTCATGATAATAGGTAAAAATACAAGAAAAGAAATGGATCAAGAATTAAATACTGTTATAAATTTTAGGAAAATGAATAAACACAAATCTATGTAAATTGGGAACCCAACAATTTATATCAAAGAGAAAAATTAAATTCTAATGCTAACAGATTTTGCAAGATTAATCTAATTGATTTTAAAGTAATTTTAGGTGTTTTTAGTTTTGTTACAAGTTTGGTGAATGACCTTTGATGATATTTTTTTGAAGTAGTGAACGAAGTAATGTTCTACTGCCCACAGGATTTGCTCTAACGATTAACTATGTTTGTCCCAAAGGGTTGTATGACTTACATACACAATATTAAAAGATTCGAGGATAAGGACATGTTTATTAACCAACTCCTCAAAACATTTAGACCTGGATCGATCGGTTCGATTCTTCTCAGACAATTACGACATGTATGAATCGATGGATACATTTGAAACACATATCCTTGCCCGTGCCGTTGCGGCACGGGTTGAGACCTAGTTTAAGCTAAAGTAAGCGACTATTTTTGCTTTTTTTTTTTGGTTTATCTTGTTGATGAAGCTTTTAAAAATATAATTGTTTTTTATACACAATTCTTTAATGTGCTGGAGTTTAATATCATTATAATTTTTTTTTTTTATCTTTCTTGGAGTTTAAGAGATAAAGTCTCCGAGATTGATTTTTTTTTGCAGTATTTAAAAGTTTTTTTTCTTCTTTTCCACTTGGTTGATAAAGAAAATTCTTTGAAGATATATACATCATGCTTGTAACTACGAATTCCAAAGAACAAAAATAGTCTTAAATCTTTTGTATCACTTTTACCATTAATTTGTATTAAAGAACACATCGTCCTTCTATTTGAGGTTAGTAATTCAACACTTGACTTGTTTCTATTTCTATCAAGTCGTTTGTATTGAAAATATAATATGTGAAGTTATATATATATATATATGAATCTCTAGTATTAGAGATTTTTTCTCTAGTTTGAAACATCAAATCTTGACGTCATATGAACAAAAGTAGATCTGTCATGGCTATGCTTGGAGTGGAATTCCATGGTGTTTTTTTTAACCAATTAACAGATTCGAAAAATACATCATTATGGCTATGCTTTTCTTGGGACTTGATTACAAAGAAAATAGGTGGCTTTGGATTTTGTATTGCACTCATAATTTACAGCTACTTTGTTCTAGTCACATATATTTACATTTTCACGTGAAGGCTGAATCGATAGCACCAACACCACCAAGTTTTCTTGATGTTTTCTGGTCTAAAAGTATCATTACTCTCGCACCGTTATCGCTTCTAAGAGCCATTATTGTATTACTTGGTCATTCACATAAGGATGTGAAAAAGAAGGTATATTATCATTCTATTCTATGTTTAGTAATAAGATTTCATTTATTAAGGTAGGAATTTGATTTCGTAAAGAATTTGGATATCATGTTCTCATTTTGCTTATGAAATTGGTGGAAAATGTGGTGGCCTTGGTTACACGTTGAAGTTTATAGTGTTTTTGAACTGTGTTTAGTGGAAAGGGTAGTGGCATTAAATAAACTAGGATGTTGTGCGTTGAAAGGGTTATGTTGGTTACAAATTGAAGTAGCTCTTATGAATAAAAACCTGCAATGTACATGTGAATCTACTTTGCTGCATAAGACCCCCCTTCAATGTACCGGAGAATATGTTTTGCTACACCCATGAGAATAACAAAATTATCATTTTGACTAGAACATAGGACCCTTATGTTATTTTTTATTATTCACAAGAAAATGTTGATTTTACGTTGAAAAATGGTAATGATGATTTTATCGGTTCTTGGGCTTCTCCGCAAAACCATTGAGGCAAAGGTTGAAGTTGAAGAGTATGATAAGATTTATCATCGTTATCGTAGCTTGTATAGATCATGTGTGTCTTCTGATGAAATGTGCTTAGAAATTTATAAATCGGTTTGGGATTGTACCGGTGAGCCTTTCTTAAGGTCATCTGCACTTTCAGCCTTAGAAGTTTTAGTAAAAGAACTTTCAGCCAATCCTTCTATCTTGATGCCATACTTAAGTATTGTTTCTTGATGTAGCACATCTACCTTATTCTAGCTTATTTTCCAAGTTATTATTATTTCCTTATTCTAGTATTTTCTTTATTTAGAATCCTAGTATTTTAGGTATTTATTAGAAGCCTATATAAAGAGGCATAGGATTGTCTTTACGAACATCTTACCATTATCATACCATCAATATAATTATCTCTGTTTATCAATTTTCTTAATTCTCTTCTTTCTCTTGATTAATATCGCCTATTCACATCTCTTTCTTCTTTTCCCATCCTTAGCAATCTTCGTATTTCGTTCTTCCTCCTATCGTTCTACATTAGTTGGTACCACAGCCAACAATTTTAGATTCCCATCTAAAATTCGATCCTTATTTCGCTTCCGCAACTCAAACCCTAAAAAAAAAAAAAAAAAAAAAATAGTTTTTTTTTTCTTCATCGGAAGGTTTTATACAGATGGAACAAGAACATAATCAATATGAAAATCTGCATGAAGATTATGGTACGAATTTCTTAGGTATGATTTGTAATATTTTGCCCAATCAACCTTCTTTATCATAGAGAAACAACATATTCAAAACGAGATGTTTAATTGGAGGAAAAGTGTGTGACATGAATATAGATAGTGGTAGTACGGAAAATTACATCGCTTCTATTGTCGTAGAGAAGATGGGTTTACCAGTTACTCCACATCCCGATCCTTATGCAGTTGGATGGGTTAATAAATCTTCTTCTACACAACGTATTACACATCAATGTGTAGTGAACTTCTCTTTTATTGGATATGAAGAATCAATATTATGTGATATGATCGACATGAGTTCTACACATCTTCTTCTTGGAAGACCTTGGCTATATGACATACGTGTAGTCCATAACTGTTTCGAGCATACTTATACATTCTACAATAACGGAAAAAAAGAAGATTCTTTTTCCTTCTAAGTCTGATACAGTTTACGAAAAGCGTAGTAATGGGAAGACTCGGGATATAATAGCTAACATAGCCAAATCACTACAATCTCATGACGAGAATAAAAAAGTTATTTCATAATTTAAGAATGATACTGATGTTTCCACGACACCAATTAGTGAGGAAGAGACGAAGACTACTTCTCAAAAGAAGGAACACGATCATATTCCTAATATGGTTTCGCATAATTCGCAGGAAATTGTTGACATGAGTTTGTTGACTAATCCTCCGCCACCATTAGTTCAAGAGAAGGATGATGTGATTTTGGTTCCAGATTCAGAAGGGATTTTTAAAGGTCCGCAATCTATGGAAGTTACTAATCAAAAGAAAGAAGAAGTAAATCAATTGAATGAGTTGTCGCATAATTCTCCGGAGTTTATTGGTGATCCATCAGACCTTAATAAATCTATGGATGTGGTAATTCCATATAATGATATATTTTCGTTGTTTTCGGTCGAGAATTATCAAGTTGTTGATCACTGAAATACACCAATGGTATCCCGTATATTCCCTAACAAGGTAGAAGTAATTAAATCATCCTCTTGGGATACTTTTGTGTTGTTTACTGTTTCTGTCTACGCGTGTTATCATCGATTTTAAGAAGATATCTCTTTTGGAAATTATACTAGAAGAATCCGTGGTCGGATTTTCATAAACACAAAGAGAGTAATGTTGGCGCCAGATTTAGTAGAGAACATAAGAAACAACATGACAGTTTATCACAACATTAGTACTTATATGAATGATATTCCATTGCGATCAACAAAAGGTATAAGTGGGACAACTACATCTCTAGCACCTGTATTTGACATCCTACCATCTGTGACTGAGATGGAACTATTGGCACCTAGTGAAGGTTATGGTTCTTTGTACGAAGGCTGTTTAGAAAACACAAAGTTGTCCTGTAAAGGAGAGTTTCAGTCAGAATGGATTGGGTTTATCGAACCAGTAAGTTTCTCAGAGAGGGATGTTGCCTAAAAACATAGTCTAATTGAGCAAACAAATACGGTATATGAAGTTAATGATTGCTTATGGTATTCATTAAGTACTGAAACCAAAGAAAACAAAATAATTTGTTGACCTGTTCTTCATGTTAAATCAGTTAGTTGCTCTTATGTTTTCGTCAATGGAAAGCTCGCATATAACGGAAAAGGAAGTGGTGGTAAAGTGATAATCATCCTTGAGGGACCACTGGCACCATGGAAGTGAAAAACCGGGGGCCTAACAACCACACCCAATATTTCATTTAGGCAATCTGTATGGAAAAACTCCAATATAATTCCAAGAGAATCAACTAGACAGTCAGACTCAATCAATGGAAATATATCCAAGAGTTGTATTTTTGTTTCAAAATGTAATCAGCAAATCAAACAGATAGAAATCCACGAGCCTGATTATTATGTGAAACAACTTGAACGGTACCAAAGACCAAAGTTCAAGTGTCAATCAATTTATATCAACAACCAAAGGTTGGATTATCTAACTGATTGAACTAACACACAACCTGTGATATTTCAATTATATAAACAAATATAATGCGGAAAAAAAAAACACAGACACCAGAAATTTTGTTAAAGAGGAAACCGCAAATGCAGAAACCCCCTGGGACCTAGCTAGTCCAGATTTGAACACCACACTGTATTTGCAAAAGATTGCATTCCTTATTATATAAATGTATTAGTTCATGAAGAAACCGATTTTAGAACATAACCGGCTCAGGTACACATACCTAAGTAGCCGGATTGAGTTTGGGTTCGCTAGTACGCATACCACAAAACTCAGTTGAGTACGGAACTTGAAACTTACGCCAGTACGCATACCGGTATGTGTACAAGGTTCCCAGACTTGCATAACCAACCAGTACGCGTACAGGTACGCATACTATGGTTCCAGACTTGGATCAACACATATGCAAGTACGCATACTGTGTCTATAATCCAATCATGGTTAATTGTTCTAAACTCCCATTTCAATCATTGAAACATTCTTGGAAGACGACAATAGCTGTCTCACACAAACTATTAGCTTCAAATAAATTTTCAAGTGATCGAATAATCAATACGAAACATTCCGAGTCTAGCAAAAGCTAACCAACACATATTTCGAGAAATATATAAGCGAGTTAAACTCAGCTCGAAATATCAAAAGTGTATAAACTGGAAACTATATAGTTATACGACTTTTGTCTCAGGAAGGAGATAAAGTAGAAATAGACTTTCTGAGTGATAGATGAGTTCAAGTCTTCACATACCTTTTGTTGATGAAGTTCCACAAGCTCCCCTTAGTAGTTCTTCGTCTTCAATCGATGAACGTCGTGAAGTCTAAAGCTCAACTACACAATCTATCCTAATCCGAGACTTAACTATAAGTAGACTAGAAATAACGACTTATAGTTTTGGCAACTAAACTTGACAAACAAGCTTGAGTTAGCAACGCTTGCGAGTTCAACCGAGCAATGCTCTAAAAATCTCCCCCTTTGTCAATTTTAGTGACAAAACTATCAATACATATGGATTACAAGATAAATAAACTTTGTAGATTTTCTTCCAAATGCTTGATCTCCTTGGTTTTTCAACATTACTCGAAATCTTCGTCACTTCCTGAAAAACCGGGGTCTAACAACCTCACCCAATAATTCGTTTAGGCAATCTGTATGGACAAACTCCAATATAATTTCAAATGAATCAACTAGACAGTCAGACTCAATCAATGGAAATATATCCAAGAGTTGTATCTCTATTTCACAACGTAATCAGCAAATCAAACAGATAGAAACCCGCAAGCCTGATTAATATGTGAAACAACTTGAACGGTACCAAATACCAATGTTCAAGTGTCAATCAGTTTATATCAACAACCATAGGTTGGATTATTTAACTGATTGAACTAATGCACAACCTGTGATATTTCAATTATATAAACAAATATAATGTGGAAAGGAAATAACACAGACACCAGAAATTTTGTTAACGAGGAAACCGCAAATGCATAAAAACCCCAGGACCTAGTCCAGATTTGAACACCATACTGTATTAAGCCGCTACATACTCTAGCCTACTACAAATTATCTTCGGACTGGAATGTAGTTGAGCCCTAATCAATCTCACACTAATCAAGGTATAGTTGCGTTCCATACGCCTCTGCATCCCAGCAGGACTCTGTGCACTTGATTCCCTTAGATGATCTTTCCCACAACCAAGAGTTGCTACGACCCAAAGTCGAAGACTTTGATAAACAAATCTGTCTTACACAGAAAAGTCTATCGATATGAATAAATTTGTCTACCACAGAAATACCCAAAATTTTTGTTCCGTCTTTTGATAAATCAAGGTGAACATGAACCAATCGATACACGGACTTATGTTCCCGAGGAACAACCTAGAAATATCGATCACCTCACAATAATCTTAATCGTATGGTAGCGAAACAAGATATTGTGGAATCACAAACGATGAGACGAAGATGTTTGTGACTACTTTGTATCTTGCCTATCGGAGATTAAATCTCAAGCAAATCTTAGAAAAGATAATACTCAATCACGATAGAAAACAGCAAGATCACAACACGCAACTACAAAGAAAATAGTTGGGTCTGGCTTCACAATCCCAATGAAGTCCTTAAGTCGTCAACCTACAGGGTTTCGGAAAAACCTAAGGTTAAAGGAGAATCGACTCTAGTCACAACTAGTATCATACAAGAGGTGTGGGGATTAGGTTTCCCAGTTGCTAGAGTTCTCCTTTATATAGTTTTCAAATCAGGGTTTGCAATCTAAGTTACCTTGGTAACAAAGCATTCAATATTCACCGTGTTGATGGTGGTTTTCAGGTCAGGGTCAAAATTGTGAAATCCAGTACTTAATGCGCTGTTATCCTTCAAAGGAACAAAAGTCATTTAAAAAAAAAGAGTGCCCAGGCCTCTTCGCTCATATATGTATTGAGCAATTCAATAAATTTGTGTATATAAAATTTACTCAGAATGGTGCATGTAGCAACAATCCCAAATATGTTATGAATTTTATCTTATACCGGCATTATTCACTAATGCATGGCATGCCTAGTATTTTCCTATGCTACGTTCCCCAGCTGAACTATCAATATTGGCATGACATGATGATTAATGTTCACTCGCAGCAGAGTAGCACGAATCTCCCGAAGTGTCAGTATTGAGATCTGCATGAAAACACTCACGCAGGCTACACCACTCTCAGATAAAGAGATTTTCGTATAAACACACTTTAATTAAAAGCCAACATGCTCGACGCGCTTAAATTCCATAAGAAAATAAGCCTAGACTGTCCATGTCAGTCTTAAAACAATCACGGCCACACAATTTGGCCGGCCAATTCAACAAACTTAGGCTCTTCCTAGCGGAACTAGGCAAACTCTATGGTGTCCACTGACGGACCCACTATCATCCCAGCCAATCAGAATTCTCTTAGCCTGCCAGAAACGTCCTTGATCGTTGGCATGAACTAGGCTGGTTGCGTTGCGAAAGAGAAGCTCAACGAGCTTAGACCGACCATAACGGTCTCAAAACCATCGCATCCACCCAACTTAGCCAGCCTAGTTGGACGGTTTAGTTCTTCTTTCGAACGATCAAAGAGGTACATTTATGATCACCGACGACTCGCCTCCTCCCATGGCCGGTCAAACTACACAAGGTAATCCAGGAGCGCGTCAAACCGCTTGCCCAAAGTAGGGTGATCGCGTGTTTTTAAAAAACCCTAAATTGAGTCAGCGGCATTACGCAAATGCCGCAAATCGATCACGGACGTCCATCTTCGCCATCCTAGTTGGACGGCCTAGATTTAATTTCAGGCGGCCAATGAGATGCTAGTAAGCTAGCTGGCAACCCATCTTTGTGTATACCCAATCGACTTGTCCGAATCAGCGGAAAACACCCCAAATCGTTTGGCCCAAGGTAGGTTGGCCACACGTCTTTAAACCCTAAAATTCAATCAACGGCAATATACAACTGCCGCAAATTATCTCATCCGTCCAACTCGCCAGCCTAGTCAGATGGTTTAGATCTGATTCTAGATGTCCAACAGGGTAACACCGCGATCACCAGCAACCCCTCTTTCATGAGGAACGATCGGCCATGTAACGACTAGCCCATAAGGATCCCAAATGATCGCCAAAAGGTAACTAGTCACGCCGCTTACATATAACTTCAATAATTCAACAACTGCCATTAACTGCCGCTAATCATCTCAGCCACTCAACTTGGCTGGCCGATTTAACCGGTCCATATTTAACCTAAACCGACCGATAGGATGTTAGAATGGCTACTAGCCGCCACCCTCTTATAGGGACCGGACGGCCAACCTCAGGAATGCGTGCGTAGTCCCTACCAGTTCTCTGAAAATGGTCGGTCATGCTCCTTTTAAGACATTAAGTTCCACGACTAATTTGGATGAGCTCTAAAACAACGATGCTTCATGAACATCGATTAGTTTGAGCTTGTTTAAAAGCGATGCTTTATATACATCGATTATAAACGATGTTTTATAAATATTGATTTCACAAACAATCTTATTATTTGATCTAAAAGCACTATATGCTGCTTTAAGCGGCAAGTCACACGACTTGACCCACTCGGCAGCCTGCTGTATGTGTTTTCTTACAAAATACTCGAGACATCAAACATGTCACAAAAATGGGGGATGCAGCATAATGGTGGAGCATTCACCTAATGCACACAACGTGCTGGGTTCGAATCACACCACCCTCACAAGTGTTAGCAACACAAGTATCCAGAAAACACCAAGAACTGATAGCTTACATTCTGCAAGCCAGTTCCACGTTTTGATACAAGTCATAAAACAGCCACACCTTCATAATTCAACATTCTGATCTCAAACACCTTCTTCGCTTCCCTCCCTAAGATCAACCCTTCTCCTTCACTTTGTGACCGAATTGAATCTGGAACGACCATTTATTGGTTTAAGCCAGAGTTTTACAGATTGATCTCTCGAATCTAAAAGTACTCCTGTACAGTACATTTTTTTAGGGTTTGAATTTGTTTTTCATCAACACACCCAAATTTACCAAAATAAGCAGAATCAGTTTTTACCCCAAAACAACTGGCGACCACAGTGGGAGATTAATCTCTCGGTTGCAAAGTCAATTTCTCAATTTTCATTTCAACCTTCACAATTTCAAGATGGTGGATCTTAGGTTTGGAGCATCAACTAATCCTGATGCTACTGGCGCTGACAACACTACTGGCGTTAACATTCCTGCCGGTGACACCAATGTACCGCCTGCCAGCGCAATCAACACATCTCGTGGTGTTACGTCCTCCACCACCAACACCAGCGGTGCAGGAAACATTCCCTCTAGCGTGACACCTCTTATCACTAGAGCCAGAGCCGCCGCCACCCTTCCCAATGTTTCTTCGAGAGCAACCCCCCCGACCGTTACCAGAGCTATTGCGACTCCGACGTCAGGACGAGAGGTTGGAGGAGCCATAGGAAGCCAACCTGTTAGAGCATAGTTCGGTTGAACCCACCAAGCGTTGGTATGTGAAGTTTGGTTGTCATATTTTAGTGAACCAAAACTCATTTAAAGAGTCGCTTGATTATATGCTAGAGTCAACTTCGTATAGGTTAGCTTGAAAGTATTAGGATATGAGACTTACAAGTATTACGTGAAGACTTGAAGAATGTGAAGAAGTAATGAGCTATAAAGATAAACATCATCCTTCCTATTGAGGTTAGTAATATTTGACTTGAACTGTTTCATTCCCTAACGTATCTTTCAAGTCGTGCATATTGAAAACATAACTGCGAAGCTGTGTATGAAACTCTAGATAGACATAGTATTAAGGAATACAATACGAGGTTTATTTCTTAACCATCAAACTTTGTATATAAGAAATTAACATGATCATATGAATGCTATTGTGATTATGTATGGGTATGAATGAAGATTTCATCCTAGGAAACAATGTTTTTACATTCGTTTAAAGGAAGTAAGTTCATAAACTTGTTTTGTGAATCGAAAGGGAAATCGCTAGGCTTATTGGCATTGTTATTCATTGCAAATCTATTTTGAATTACAAATATGTGTGATTAGTATAACCGCTCATAAACTTGTTTATGTATCTTGGTAAAACTATTCACAAGGCCTGACTTATGTAAGTGTATGACTTTTATTAGTGAAACCGATCTTAAGTAATCACTCAAGATGGTATGATCGATACGTTGTAATTGGCACTACTTTTATTTAGTAATTGGGGAACCGATCCTAGTAAGAGGTGCAACCAATTACAAGTGGGGAATCGATCCTTGTAAGAGGTGCAACACGTTTTTAGTTATTGTGGGAACCGATCCTATGAACATGTGCAACAAGTTTTTAGTGAAAGGGGAACCGATCCTATGGACATGTGCAACCGAGTACAAGTAGTTACCATAAGTATGTGGGGAACCGATCCTAGTACCTAGTCAACAAAGTTTTAGTAACTAGCATGACTATGCACATTACTCACATGGAGGAAGAACCAAAACTTTGTTGGTAGAATCGTTAAACCCATGATTGGTGATTTGATTGGATAATCAATCACATAGTTCTTGGAAGTCAGATGAACCATTTCTAAACTTGTTTGGAAGTGTGGCAAATCGGTTCCAAGATTGTAAGTATGAAAAAAGACTTACAAAGTAAGGATGTCGACATACTTTGAACATGTGCAGTAACTCTTATCTTTAATTGTTCAAAGATATTCCTTAATAGCTAAAGGAGAATCCCGGATCGAAATAAATTGAGAATCTTTTAATTAAGGTTACTTAGTTTTTATATGCTATTTAATCTCCAGCAATTAAATGCATGTCTTTAGAAAATAATAATTAGTGATGTGCATTTACTAATTGTAGATTTTCTATTGAGATTTCGGTCAATATTTGGACAGTGCATTTCCAGGAATTATGAAAACCGATTTTGTGTTTACTGCATATCTTTGAGAATATTCGGTTTTGGAAATTCCTTGGTGTCCAAACTTCCTTGTCTATAAATATTGAAGTTTGCAATTCTAGCAAACTAATCCTCAGAGCCAGCAAAACTACCTAGTTGTGGTGTTACCGGTGGAGCCGCCTATTCGGAGAGGAAAGTAACCTAATTAGGCTAAATCTCTTACGCCCGCTCAGTTTAAAGACTTCTTTGGGATTGAGAAGCTCTATTAGTAACGTTGGTGGGAAACTAGATAATTGCGGTTTATTATTAGTTTTCGATTGATTTGATTGACGAACGGTGGTTGAACTTTGATTGCACCTAGTTCGTTTATGCTTGAGAATCTTCTCTTCTGATATAAGATTCACTCAAACTAGATCGAAGTTTCGACATGGATTTTTAGACTGTTTGTAGATCTAAATACGTCTTGTGATAATCCAACGTTAACAGACTCCATTCTATGTGTGACTGATCACAAGAGATTCGAGTTGTTTGTGTGCAGGTGCTGATTGAAGATCTAAGAAAATTTGAAGACAAAGAAGATTTTTGGGTTCATAATCTTTGGTGTGCACAATACTTGATTCGGCTGGAAAGGGATCCAACTATTATCAGTTTATCCTTGTGATAGATCGTGATTGATTAGTTGAGTAGATCGGCATCAATACACTTCTTTGTGATTAACAATATTGATTTCATAGTCTAAACAATTACTTTGGTAGTTGTTTGAGAGATTGATCTAAGGACCTGACAAAGGAGTTTATTGGTTAAACGGAAGAGCCTTTGTCAAACTCATATCACTTAGTTTGAAAAGAGTTGTTACCGAACAGATTTGTTGTTCCTTTACTGTTTTGAATACGAACCAAATGAAATGTTCCAAGTGCGTGACTTATTGCAAGTTGGAGGCGCAGGGATACTGAGGGAACTAGGTGAACTATAGGTTTAGTTGCTTGGTCTCAACTATACGAAGTTGGTCTAATTTTGTACAGCGGCTTAATTATGAAAGTATTCTATTCTGGACTAAGTCCCGAGATTTTTATATATTTGTGGTTTCCTCGTTAACAAAATCTTGCTGTGTCTTTTACTATTCTATTTCCGCAATTATCATTGTTTATTATAATACACAAACGTTAATTCCTATTTTACTTGATAGATAATCCTATAGAGTTTGGTTAAGTCCAAACCTATTATCAAGTAAACATACTTCATTGTTGTATTGTATAGATCTCGTATCCATAGACGATCACACGAAGTGTGAACCGATTAGTTGTATTGTCTCGACTCAGTCCATAGACAATCACTTTCGGAGAAAGGACTTATAGGTGGAAAAGTTTTAGATTGAGGTAAATTTGGGTACCCTCGTATTTTCAATTGGTATCATAGCAGGCAAACACGAAAATATCTAACAATCTTTGTTTGGTGCGATCCAACCTATAAGATATGAGTCAAAGAAGGATCCCTTCACACTTTTATTATCACACCATCTCACACGTTAGACATCATTTTTGTGAATAAAAACCAAACCGTAATGGATTTGAAGCTATTATTTTGAGGATATGTTCCTCTTACCAAGTTCTACATGCCTACCAAAAATGAGCGCATTCGGAAATATAAAACCTCATAATCTATCGTTCTTAATTTCGACGGCCAGAAATCCGTTGATTTTCAACGCCTCATTTTCAAAGTAGTATATGATGGTGTTATACGTTTCGGAATACGCTCATTTTCGGTAGGAATGTAGAGCTATGTAATGGTAACATATTCCCAAAATATTAGCTTCAAATCCGTTACGGTTTGATTTTTATTCGCAAAAATAATGTCTAATGTGTGAGATAGTGTAATAATAGAAGTGTGAGGGGATCCCTCAATCAAGGCTAAATTTATAAAGAAAGACTCAGTTAACGTATGTCAAGATAATGAGAATAAAGTCTCAGAAAATTTCAATGGAAATTGGTCTCGAAAGTGTTTTCGAAAATCAAAGAAAAAGTCTATGACTGATAATTTGATTAAGATTCAAGTTTCTGATCAGAAAAGAATGAATCCGAAACTCAAGAAATCTGTTTTGGATCCGACTCCAATTCCTAGTGAAAAATCGTCTTTTTCAGAATGCGAAAATCGATTGATTCACTAGCATACCCAAGTTATGAATATCGTAAGATGCTTATAAGGTTTTTCAAACATATTGAAACCTATTCAGAAAAGGGAAAAACCATTGACAGTCTAGATGATGCCATAGAACTTATCGTTCAATTAAACGTAAGAATATGTGAAGGAAAGCGAGAAACACCCAGTCTTCAAAATAATCTGGTAGATTATATGGAACAAAATTGGCCCTGTGCAATGAAGTTCATCAACAGACTACCGAGTGTGAAATTCTCAATCAATCGTTAGAACACTCACAGATAAGGAATAAGATCCTTATTGTGAAACTTCTTACTGTAACATGTCAAGAGGTATATCTGAAAAGATGTTTAGAAAAACATTTCCAACAAGGAATGGATACCCTAAGAGGACATATCGAATGTCTTGAACAAGAGACATTAGCAAACTGTCGACTGGCAGATCTAGACCACACGGGTTCAAGTTCAAAGAACATACCATCCTGGGCACAAGATGTAATCGAGGATATTTCATCTCGCAATTTTCCTAACAAAGAGGATGGGTTCAAAACCCATGCAGAGGAACATGATGATGTTCCCAAACAAGAGGCGAAAGAATCTTCTCAAAAGGTATTTGATAAGGAATATCCTCATCCCAATGCTTAACCGCATTGGAATGTGCATCCTTACAAATGCCCAATCTTCGGATGTAAGGAAGCACATATACCTGGGAAATCTGTATCCTGACAACTTCTCTTATTCAATATAGAGAACTTACACAATCTAGCTAAAGATGTTTAAAATGTCTTCTAGTGTAGAAAAGAAGTTGTCTTACAACAACTTGTGTAAGCGGGATAAATCAACTCCTCTGAGAGTATCTTTAGATGTATGATCTAAAAGATTGATTCTTTCCAAAGAATCTTTGCAACTTACTAACACATTAGATGCGAAAATCTTTTCAAATATGGTCATAATTATTTATTTAAGGATGATTCCTATGTTTGGAATGTGTTAGATATTTCTCGAATATATGAACTCATACTATTTGAGAACCTATGGTAAAAGGATGAATCCTCAAACCAGATCTCAAGCAAATATTCTGAAAGCCTTGAGTGGAATGTCTTCTAATGAAGCTATGCATCTTGATAAAGTCTTCAAGAAATCTGATTGTGAAGATCATGAAAAGAAAATGATGATATGACTCATCTCCTTGTCCAAAATAGTTTGGATACTAAGATTGATATTATCAATCTTCGACAAGTCCTCCTCAGTACTATCGAAACTCATAACAGACAGGCAGCACTACTAAGAACTGTTATCCGTAACCAAAGAAAGCTGATTAAACTTGGAATCGGTAATAGGGAGTATGCTCGGAATATTAATCGAAAGGTTAATGCTTTAGCCTGTGAATATAATCAAGGTACTGTGTGCAGAATCCGTGATATCAGTCGAGATGCTGTTGATGAAGATCCTGAAAAATTTGAGGAAATTGAAGATGATCTTTAAAATGTTTTGAATAGACAGTAGATTTGATTATTTCAATAAAGTCTATTTTTAATAAAACCATCTTATTATGAATAAAATTATTATTTTATAATTTTTCTTGTGATAGTTTTCGATTACATAGCCTGTGCTTGAATGCTTTATTTATGTATGTTTATGAGATGTTTGATTTCGGTTTTCTAACCTTGATATTCGATCTCATAATGTGTGAACCCTTATGGTTTGGGTGACTTTTTGATTTAGCAGAATTAAGTTCTAGGCCATGTTGGTAGGCTTTATCAAAGGATCATGAGGGGTTCCGGTAGAAACAATATGTGAAAAAGTCACAATATGTTTAATCTTTTGGTTTAGCATAAAAGTATATGTGTTTCGAGGTTTCAACTTTTGCATTGTAATAGTTAAAACCGGTTTTCAACCTTTCTCTGGTAAAGGTTGGTTGTTGTTATTCTTTTGTCTTGCAAGAGGATGACAACATAGTGATATTTTGGTATCAATTCTCCCTGGTAAGATGCAAACATTAATGGAGAATAGGATGCGGAATTTGAGGTAACAATCTTGTTAGTTAATTGTTTTCCTATTTAAGAAAAGCCTGATTTTATTTCATATATTTATTGATTTTGCTTAACAAAATTTCGGTACAATTGACGTTTATTCCATTATTTGTGTATGGATGCTTGAGTGTGATTCAATTGTTTCCGGTTAAGAAAAACTATTGTTATCTTTCATTATTGTTTGATATCAATTGTTTAGGCTTACGAAATTTCGGTGCAATTGCAGTGCTATAATGTCTATGTTTGTTTCAATTGCTTCCGGTTAAGATAAATAATTATGCAAGTTGATTTATTTGGTTTGTATGGATTGTTTATGGCTTAAAAAAAGTTTTCGGGATCATTTGTTTAGTCCAAGTGATTTCCGGATAAGAGAAACTAAGTTTTTCGGATCTTAGTTAGACTTATCAAAAGTGGAGGTTTCGGTTATTCAAGTCTAACCGAATGCCTTAACAAGAATTACTAGTTAACTAACCTAGTATTTGTCTTGTTTAAAAGTGAAAGGCTTAAGTTATTGATGAGAATAATTAGAGCCTGATGAGAAAAATAAAGTTAATTCTGATCTTTATTTTGGTCTTATCGAACAAGCGATTGTATTTGTACAATCGGTTTGGCAAATAGAACTAAGGTGCTTAGTCAATTTTGATTTGCTAAACTATTAGGGAGAATTGCTTCGGGCAATTGTTTCCTAGATAACATGTTAAAACCAAATTACTTGTAGTTTCGGTTTTGATATTGGTTATCTAAAATGGTGTGTAAAACCCTCGTGCTCAACTCTCATAGGTTTGCAAACTCTCTTTGTGAGATTTGTAAGATCCTTTCGGTTTGTCCTTTATTTTTTCGTTTCTTTTTCATTTCGTGACACAAGGGGGGAGAAATATATAGAGTAAACAAGTGGTATTTAATTTGATTTGGTATCACTAAGGGAAAGGACATTTGTGCTAAAATGTTTTTATCTAAAGAAAAGAGTGAAAGCATAGACTAAGAGGGAGTCACATATCATATCATATGTATTTATGAGGAACTACATTGAAATAACAAAGACGTGCGGATTGAAAATCTACCTATCTCACCTTTAGGGGGAGTATTAGCTTTGTTATTGTGATGTCAGCAGCGGCATTTAAGGATTGAATTTAATGCAGGTTTTGTGCTGTTGAACTTGGAATCAAGCGTATGTGTGTAATGAATTCTTGTAATTTGTTTATCCTTATGATGTAAGAGTTTTGTCACTAAAATTGACAAAGGGGGAGATTATTAGAGCATAGCTCAGTTGAACCCACCAAGCGTTGGTATGTGAAGTTTGGTTGTCATATTATAGTGAACCAAAACTCATTTAAAGAGTCGCTTGATTATATGCTAGAGTAAACTTCGTATAGGTTAGCTTGAAAGTATTAGGATATGAGACTTAAAAGTATTACATGAAGACTTGAAGAATGTGAAGAAGTAAGGAGCTACAACGACAAACATCATCCTTCCTCTTGAGGTTAGTAATATTTGACCTTAACTGTTTAATTCCCTAACGTATCTTTCAAGTCGTGCATATAGAAAACATAAATGCGAAGCTGTGTATGAAACTCTAGATAGACATAGTATTAAGGAATACAATACGACGTTTATTGCTTAACCATTAAACTTTGTATATAAGACATTGACATGATCATATGAATGCTATTGTGATTATGTATGGGTATGAGTGAAGATTTCATCCTAGGAAACAATGTTTTTACATTCGTTTAAAGGAAGTAAGTTCATAAACTTGTTTTGTGAATCGAAAGGGAAATTGCTAGGCTTATTGGTATTGTTATTCATTGCAAATCTATTTTGAATTACCAATATGTGTGATTAGTATAACCACTCATAAACTTGTGTTATGTATCTTGGTAAAACTATTCACAAGGCCTGATTTATGTATTGGTATGACTTTTATTAGTGAAACCGATCTTAAGTAATCACTCAAGATGGTATGATCGATACGTTGTAATTTACACTACTTTTATCTAGCAATTGGGAAACCTATCCTAGTAAGAGGTGAAACCAATTACAAGTGGGGAATCGATCCTTGTAAGAGGTGCAACACGTTTTTAGTTATTGGGGAACCGATCCTATGAACATGTACAACAAGTTTTTAGTGAAAGGGGAACCGATCCTATGGACATGTGCAACCGAATACAAGTAGTTACCATAAGTATGTGGGGAACCGATCCTAGTACCTAGTCAACCAAGTTTTGGTAACTAGCGTGACTATGCACAGTACTCACATGGAGGTAGAACCGAAACTTGTTTTGGTAGAACCGTTAAACCCATGATTGGTGATTTGATTGGATAATCAATCACATAGTTCTTGGAAGTCGGATGAACCAATTCTAAACTTGTTTGGAAGTGTGGCAAATCGGTTCCATGATTGTAAGTATGAAAAAGGACTTACAAATTAAGGATGTTGACATACTTTGAACATGTGCAGTAACTGTTATCTTTAATTGTTCAAAGATATTCCTTAATAGCTAAAGGAGAATCCCGGATCGAAATAAATTGAGAATCTTTTAATTAAGGTTACTTAATTTTTATATGCTATTTAATCTCCAGCAATTAAATGCATATCTTTAGAAAATAATAATTAGTGATGTGCATTTACTAATTGTAGATTTTCTACTGAGATTTCGGTCAATATTTGGACAATGCATTTCCAGAAATTATGAAAACCTATTTTGTGTTTATTGCATATCTTTGAGAATATTCGGTTTTGGAAATTCCTTGGTGTCCAAACTTCCTTTTCTATAAATATTGAAGTTTGCAATTCTAGCAAACTAATCCTCAGAGCCAGCAAAACTACCTAGGTGTGTTGTTACTGGTGGAGCCGCCAATTCAGAGAGGAAAGTAACCTAATTAGGCGATATCTCTTACGGCCGCTCAGTTTAAAGACTTCTTTGGGATTGGGAAGATCTATTAGTACCGTTGGTGGGAAACTAGATAATTGCGGTTTGTTATTAGTTTTCGATTGATTTGATTGACTAACGGTGGTTGAACTTTGATTGCACCTAGTTTTTTTATGCTTGAGAATCTTCTCTTCTGATATAAGATTCACTTAAACTAGATCGAAGTTTCGACGGGGATATTTAGACTGTTTGTAGATATAAAGACGTCTTGTGATAATCCAACGTTAACAGACTCCGTTCCGTGTGTGACTGATCACAAGAGATTCAAGTTGTTTGTGTGCAGGTGCTGATTGAAGATCTAAGAAGATTTGAAGACAAAGAAGATTTTTGGGTTCATAATCTTTGGTGTGCACAATACTTGATTCGGCTGGAAAGGGATCCGACTATAATCAGTTTATCTTTGTGATAGATCGTGATTGATTAGTTGAGTAGATCGGCATCAATACACTTCTTTGTGATTAACAATATTGATTGCATAGTCTAAACAATTACTTTGGTAGTTGTTTGAGAGATTGATCTAAGGACCTGACAAAGGAGTTTATTGGTTAAACGGAAGAGCCTTTGTCAAACTCATATCACTTAGTTTGAAAAGAGTTGTTATCGAACAGATTTGTTGTTCCTTTACTGTTTGAAATGCGAACCAAAATTGTTCCAAGTGCGTGACTTATTGCAAGTTGGAGGCGCAGGGATACTGAGGGAACTAGGTGAACTATAGGTTTAGTTGCTTGGTCTTAACTATACGAAGTTGGTCTAATTTTGTACAGCGGCTTAATTCTGAGAGTATTCAATTCTGGACTAGGTCCCGGGGGTTTTCTGCATTTGCGGTTTCCTCGTTAACAAAATCTTGTTGTGTCTTTTACTTTTCTATTTCCGCAATTATAATTGTTTATTATAATTAGAAGTAAAATACACAAACGTTAATTCCTATTTTACTTGATAGATAATCCTATAGAGTTTGGTTAAGTCCGAACCTATTATCAAGTAAACATACTTCGTTGTTGTATTGTCTCGATCTCGTATCCATAGACGATCACACGAAGTTTGAACCGATTAGTTGTATTGTCTCGACTCAGTCCATAGACAATCACTTTCGGAGAAAGGACTTATAGGTGGAAAAGTTTTAGATTGAGGTATATTTGGGTACCCTCGTCTTTTCATAACCCCCTATTACCATTATTGATTTGATGGAAAGACAAGAAGTCCTAGCTAAGGCGCAGACGGACATGGCTACAACTCAGAAAAAGGTACTTACTTTCCTCAAGACACTAACGGAGCGGCTACCACGAGAGCCACGTCAACCCCAGATGGAGCCGACAAGAAGAACTTTTAACTCTCCAGGCGCAAGCACTTCAGCAGGACACGCCTTTATAGATGAAGAGGCTCGTGTTACTCTTGAACGCCCATTAGAAAGGAATCAACAATCCAATTTCATCACACGCGAGGATCTGGAACGAATTCTCCAAAATCGAGGCAAAGAAAACTCAGCGGGCATGCACCAGCATCAACCTCCTTATCCTCTCGATGTGCAGAGAGTTCCTCTCCCGATAGGATACTCTTCTCCTCAATTTTCCCTTTATGATGGCACCGGTAACGCTCGTGAACATATCTCTCGCTTTCTGGGATCTTTGGGAGAGCACGAATACAATCATGTCCTCCGCCTGAAAGAATTTTCAAAGTCACTTACCGGAAGAGCGTACACCTGGTACAACAAAATCGCACTAAACAGCATAGCCAACTGGTGTGAGATGGTCACCGCTTTCTACAAAAAATATTTCTTCGTTTCCGAGCAAATCACTTTTTCAGACTTGGGAGAATGTTTCAACGAAATAATGAGCATCCAAATGATTATGTCAAGAGATTCAGGATTCAGGCACTGGATTGTCATGATCCAAATGTGACCGAACAACATTTGGTGGAGTCATGCATTAACGGTATGATTCCCATCTATCGCGTTTTACTGGAGAACCTGCGCTTCCAGACATTCTATGAGCTCCATGAAGCTGCTAAGCGGTCGGCCACAACAGCACCAGCACTGTTGGAAAGAACCAGACCGGCCAGGAGTGAAGATGTATGCGAAGCTCGAGGAAACAGACGCCTAATCAACAAGCAATATAACACTGGTCCCTCTGTAAGTGTAGTGGATGAAGGAGGGAAAAGAAAAGATCCAGCAGCGGAAAAACAACCTAAACATGCGGCACCAGCGCATCAGACGGCTCCACCACGGAAGACCGCGACTAAAACTCCTGCACAACAACAAGAAACTGGAGAGGCTTCTCTAAACTTCCCATTTCCGATTGAGGAAGTAATTGAACTCCTAGAAGCATGGATTCAAGATGATGCCATCAAACTACCTCCTATCAGGCGCCCACCAACTGAGGAAGAAATGGAAAATCCCAAATATTGTCGTTATCCCAGGTTTGTCAATCACCCAACCAATGAATGCAACAAATTGAAGCGCATTTTCAAAGAAAAAGTGGATGCGGGAGAATTTCAACTAGGCACTGAAGGAGTTCACACAGACCCTCTTCCAGTCAGAAACTGCATGCTTTCTGGGGACTCTGCCCACAAAACCGTGCAATCTATGATGGAACGCGTATGTGAATTTCTCTATTTATCCAAGGCGCAGCGTCAAGACATATTTGCAGCTCTCAATCGTGTTGTGTCAGGTAAGCGACTGTTTTCAGTCGGGGAAGCCGCTCCCAAATCCCAACCTCTCTTAGAAGACACTGCTGGTAAATGCAACTGGAGATTGCTGACCACTGCCCACCTAAAGGGTGTCGAGTGTGACAGCACGCTGATTGACGCGGCCTCTGACTTCAACATTATTACCGTCAAGACTCTAAAAGCCACAAGGATTTCAAAGCAAGAAGCTATTCACTTCCCAACTGTGATCAAAAACCCAGAAGGAGAATCAAAAAATGCTTACGGGTACATCAATCTCGAAATTAAGGTAGGAGATGATCTAACACACGACGAATTTCATATTGTTAAAGAATGCCAAAATTATGATATGGTTCTGGGACGCTCGTGGGTGCATAACAACAAAGCAAAACTAGGAGTATGTCCTTTGTCAGTGTCTATACCTGAAAGGGTTTCCAACAAGCCATCCAGCCCTGAAGATTGTCTACCGCCGTATCAACAACTTGCCAATGTGACACAATTTCCTGGAGAGAGCCCGGCGACATTTGTTCGTAGATTCCGAACACAAGTAAGTCTCATTGAATAACCCTTTTTGCAACCAGTCACTCCTCCTTTTGTCAAAGCCTGGGGACTCGAGCCGGTTATCAACCCAGCCGTCTCTAGGAGATGTGAATGGGATGCTGGTCCTTTCAAATATTTTATCAAAAGTTTATAAGCTATCAAGGATAAAGCATCTAAGAATCAAGCAGCCGTGCAACACTCAAACCCATTTCAAGTTTAAGATATGGTAGTGAGAGTTGCTGCTCAGCCTGCTCCGTTCGATTCTGCAGAAAGGAAATACGAGCCATACCTAGTGGCATAAGTTATTTTGGGAGGTTACTGCAAGCTCATCAATACTGACAAGCTAGAAGGCGTAGTAATACACGCCCGGTGGCTAGAACCCTTCAATTCCTAAGATGTCGTGCCGCCCTTACCTCCAAAATTCCTTTTAGTATTTCCTCTAGCAATTTCCATTTTCATGCAATATTCGTAATTCCTCCAAAATGATTGCACTGCTCGCATTCATAATTAGGGTTTCAATTTATCAGTTAATCGAAGTATCATTTCCTTTTAGAAATCTCTTTACTCCTGAATCATAAAGCAAAGTCTCGAGTAAACCCGAACCCTCATCATTACCCATTGATTCAAACCATAAAAATAAATCCATGAAAGAGATATCTCATATCTTTCAAAAAGTACCGAGGAGGGGAATACATAAAGGAAAAGAAAGAACAAGGTGACCAAAGGAAGTCATCAAGCATCCAGTACATGATTTTTAGGGAAAGTGTCTTTTATACCCTGAAGTACAGCCTGCCTCAACGATGAAACATTCTCTTAATCACCACCTCATTGCGCCTAGACCCTAGAAAGGAATTTCGCCAGATTTTGAAGAAAAAAACTTCACAGAAAACGGTGCTGTGCAGTAGTACTCCTGGATTGCAACTATTTCTTCAGACGTGTCCAATCACGCCACATGCGCTATTAATTGGAGATAAAGCCTCCACACCTAACAAATACGGCTCTTGGATTTCTTGTTCACAGAAGCACAACACATGTGATATACGAGGGTAATGTTAAATGGGAGTTACAGGTTCGTGGCCAAATTCTTAATTTTCGTCATTGCATCCCCTACTTCAAGCTATTATTAGGGTTACATATAATTATCATGGAAGCGGTATCCAGTCACATAAAAGGGAAACACATCACCGCTTATGTGTGTCGCATTCCCATCGGCCGCACGCCTCGATAGAATGGGGAGATTCTATTGTAACCCTACTGGAGAGTGCTACAACTAGAGTCTCAAGATAGCATGAATAAAAGAGTTATCATTTAATAAAGTCTAGGCCCAGTCACATAAACAAAAACCACTGAGTACAAGAAGAAAAACGTTTACGAGCTATGAAAAGATGCTCATCTATGAAAGGAGATAGCAAGTGGGAAATCAAGTTATCAACATCTACACAGGGACCAACAGCGCCTTCACTGGAGTCCTCAATGGAAGCTGCTTTAACATCCTTTCTAGAAACCGCTTCAACACCCTCTTCTGAAGCTACTCAAACTTCCTCTCCAAAAGCCGCTTCAGTCTCCCTTAAAGAAGCTACTCCAACCTCTTCCTTGGGAGCCGCATCAACATCTTTTTCAGAGGTCGCGCCTACATGCTCTTCGAAAGATGCTCTGACATCCTTTTCAGAAACTGCTCCAACAACCTTTTGAGGATGCTCTGGTTCGTCCACATCAGGGTCGAGAATTATGACGCCGTCATGGATAGGGTAATCATGCTTATCCTCGCCCGGAGACTGCTTATGCTCAATCCTTCGTCGCTTTAGCCGAGTCGCGAACCTTTCAGCTCTGGCACTCGTTGGCTGGGACGCTTCATCACTCCTCCACTTTTCTTCCATGCTAACCGAAGCCAGGAAAGCTTGAACACGCTCTCGAACGATGCACAGTACTTAATGCGCTGTTATCCTGCAAAAGAACATAAGCCATTTAAAAAAAAAAAGAGTGCCCAGGCCTCTTCACTCATATATGTATTGAGCAATTCAATAAATTTGTATATATAAAATTTACTCAGAATGGTGCATGTAGCAACAATCCCAAATATTCTATGAATTTTATCTTACACCGGCATTATTCACTAATGCATGGCCTGCCTAGTATTTTCCTATGCTACGTTCCCGAGCTGAACTCTCAATATTGGCATGACATGACGATTAATGTTCACTCGCAGCGGAGTAGCACGTATCTCCCGAAGTGTCAGTATTGAGATCTGCATGAAAACACTCACACAGGCTACACCACTCTCTGATAAAGAGATTTTCGTATCAACACGCTTTAATTAAAAGCCAACATGTTCGGCGCGCTTAAATTCCTTAAGAAAATAGGACTACACTGTCCATGTCAGTCTTAAAACAATCACGGCCACACGATTTGGCCGGCCAATTCAACAAACTTAGGCTTTTCCTAGCGAAACTAGGAAAACTCCATGGTGTCCACCGACGGGCCCACTATCATCCCAGCCAATCAAAATTCTCTTAGCCTGCCAGCAACGTCCTTGATCATTGGCGTGAACTAGGCTGGTTGCGCTGCGAAAGAGAATCTCAACGAGCTAAGACCGACCATAACGGTCTCAAAACCATCGCATCCACCCAAATTAGCCATCCTAGTTGGACGGTTTAGATATTCTTTCGAACGATCAAAGGGGTACATTTATGATCACTGGCGACTCGCCTCCACCCATGGCCGGTCGAACTACACACAGTAATCCAGGAGCACGTAGAACCGCTTGCCCGAAGTAGGGTGATCGCAAGTTTTCAAGAAACCCTAAATTGAGTCAGCGGAATTACGCAACTGCCGCAAATCGATCACGAACGTCCATCTTCGCCATCCTAGTCGGACGGTCTAGATTTAATTTCAGGCGGCCAATGAGATGCTGGAATGCTCACCGGCAACCCATCTTTGTATATACCTAATCGACTTGTCCGAATCAGCGTCAAACACCCCAAATCGTTTGGCCCAAGGTAGGTTGGCCACACGGCTTTAAACCCTAAAATTCAATCAACGACAATATACAATTGCCGTAAATTATCTCATCCGTCCAACTTCGCCAGCCTAGTCGGACGGTTTAGATCTGATTCTAGATGGCCAACAGGGTAACACCGCGATCACCAGCCACCCCTCTTTCACAAGGAACGATCGGCCATGCAACGACTAGCCCATAAGGATCCCAAACGATTTCCCAAAGGTAACTAGTCGCGCTGCTTACATATAACTTCAATAATTCAACAGCAGCCATTCACTGCCGCAAATCATCTTAGCCACTGAACTTGGATGGCCGATTTAACCGGTCCAGATTTAACCTAAACCGACCGATAGGATGTTAGAATGGCTACCAGCCGCCACCTTCTTATAGGGACCGGCCGACCAACCTCAGGAATGCGCGCGTAGTCCCAACCAGTTCTCTGAAAATGGCCGGCCATGCTTCTCTTAAGACATTAAGCTCCGCGACTAATTTGGATGAGCTCTAAAACAACGATGCTTCATGAACATCGATTATTTTGAGCTTGTTTAAAAACGATGCTTTATATACATCGATTATAAACGATGTTTTATAAATATTGATTTCACAAACAATCTTATTATTTGACCTAAAAGCACTATATGCTGCTTTAAGCGGCAAGTCACACGACTTGACCCACTCGGCAGCCTGCTGTATGTGTTTTCTTATAAATAACTCGAGACATCAAACATGTCACAAAAATGGGGGATGCAGCACAATGGTGGAGCATTCACCTAATGCACAAAACGTGTTGGGTTCGAATCACACCACCCTCACAAGTGTTAGCAACACTAGTATCCAGAAAACACCAAGAACTGATAGCTTACATTCTGCAAGCCAGTTCCACGTTCTGATACAAGTCATAAAATAGCCACACCTTCATAAATCAACATTCTGATCTCAAACACCTTCTTCACTTCCCTCCCTAAGATCAACCCTTCTCATTCACTTTGTGACCGAATTGAATCTGGAACGACCATTTCTTGGTTTAGGCCAGAGTTTTACAGATTGATCTCTCGAATATAAAAGTACTCCTGTGCAGTACATTTGTTGAGGGTTTGAATTTGTTTCTCATCAACACACCCAAATTTACCAAAATCAGCAGAATCAGTTTTTACCCCAAAACATATCGTTAGATGAAAACCTGATTAGATTCAAGTTAATATCTTTAAACCGTTAGATCGAACTTATCTTGTTATCCACAAATGAAATATGCTTTGGTTGGTTCAATAATAGTTAACCGAAGTTAGCCATATGAATACTTTTATATCAACCTTGTTCATTTCAATCACAACTAGTTCAAATGACTTCAAATAAAACTAGTTATGGGGTTGTTCAATTGCTTATATTCTCGTAGAAGTATACAAGACACAATCGAAGCAAAATCGATTTTGATTCACTCGAATCAATTCATGAACATTATATCCACGGTTCGAAAAAGATTACATTCCTTATTATATATAAATGTATTAGTTCATGAACAAACCGATTTTAGAACATAACTAGCTCAGGTACGCATACCGGTTCGCATACCTAAGTGGCCGGACTGAGTTTGGGTTTGCCAGTACGCATACCGGTACACATACCACAAACTTCAGTAGAATTACGGAACTTGAAACTTTCGTCAGTATACATACCGGTACATATACTTAAGTTCCCGGAACTTCACTAACCAACCAGTACGCGTATAGGTTCGCATACTATGGTTCCCGGACATGGATCAACACTTATGCAAGTACGCATACTGTGACTATAATCCAATCATGGTCAAGTGTTCTAAACTCCCATTTCAATCATTGAAACATTCTTGGAAGACGACAATAGCTGTCTCACACAAACTATTAGCTTCAAAGCAATTTTCAAGTGATCGAATAATCAATACGAAACATTCCGAGTCAACATCAAATGATTGTCTCACACAAATCATGTAAGATGTTACAAGGCGATTTTCACATGATCATCTTTTGACTTTTATCAAGTATATAAGATGAACTTGGTTGAAGCAAAAGCTTACCAACACATATTTCGAGAAATATGTAAGCAAGTTAAACTCAGCTCGAAATATCAAATATGTATAAATTGGAAACTATATAGTTATACGACTTTTGTCTCAAGAAGGAGATAGAGTAGAAATAGACTTTCTGAGTGATAGATGAGTTCAATTCTTCACATACCTTTTGTTGATGAAGTTCCACAAGCTCCCCTTAGTACTTCTTCGTCTTCAATCGATGAACGCTGTGAAGTCTAAAGCTCAACTACACAATCTATCATAATCCGAGACTTAACTATAAGTAGACTAGAAATCAAGACTTATAGTTTTCCAAAACCCTATAGGTTAACGACTTAAAGACTTCATTTGGATTGTGAATCCAGATCCAACTATTTTCTTTGTAGTTGCGTATTCTGATCTTGCTGTTTTCTATCATGATTGGGTATTATATTTTCTAAGATTTGCTTGAGATTTAATCTCCGATAGGCAAGATAAAAAGTAGTCAAGTTTAGTTGCCAAAACTATAAGTATTGATTTCTAGTCTACTTATAGTTAACTCTCGGATTAGGATAGATTGTGTAGTTGGGCTTTAGACTTCACGGCGTTCATCGATTGAAGACGAAGAACTACTAAGGGGAACTTGTGGAACTTCATCAACAAAAGGTATGTGAAGACTTGAACTCATCTATCACTCAGAAAGTCTATTTCTACTCTATCTCCTTCTTGAGACAAAAGTCGTATAACTATATTGTTTCCAGTTTATACACTTTTGATATTTCGAGATGAGTTTAATTCACTTACATATTTCTCGAAATATGTGTTGGTAAGCTTTTGCTTCAACCAAGTTCATCTTATATACTTGACGAAAGTCAAAAGATGATCATGTGAAAATCGCCTTGTAACATCTTACATGATTTGTGTGAGACAGTCATTTGATGTAGACTCGGAATGTTTCGTATTGATTATTCGCTCACTTGAAAATTTCTTTGAAGCTAATAGTTTGTGTGAGACAGCCATTGTCATCTTCCAAGAATGTTTCAATGATTGAAATGGGAGTTTAGAACACTTAACCATGATTGGATTATAGACACAGTATGCGTACTTGCATAAGTATTTATCCAAGTCCGGGAACCATAGTATGCGTACCTGTACGCGTACTGGCGTAAGTTTCAAGTTCCGGGACTTAATTGAGTTTTGTAGTACACATACCGGTATGCGTACTGGCGAACCCAAACTTAGTCCGGCTACTTAGGTATGCATACCTGAGCTGGTTATGTTATAAAATCGGTTTGTTCATGAACAATTACATTTATATAATAAGGAATGCAATCTTTTGCAAACAGTGGATATAATTTTCATGAATTGATTCGAGTGAATAAAAATCGATTTGCTTCGATTATGTCTTGTATACTTCTACGAGAATATAAAAAATTAAACAACTCCATAACTAGTTTCATTTGAAGGCATTTGAACAAGTTGTGATTGAGATGAACAAGGTTGATATGAAAGTTTTCATATGGCTAACTTCAGTTAACTATTGTTGAACCAATCGTGTGCATATGTTTAGGTACGGTTACCCTTATCTAAATGAAAGCATATTTCATTTGTGTATAACAAGCTAAGTTTGATCTAACGGTTGAAAGATATTAGCTTGAATCTAATCAGGTTTTCATCTAACGGTGAATATTGAATGCTTTGTTACCAAGGGAACTTAGATTGCAAACCCTAATTTGAAAACTATATAAAGGAGAACTCTAGCAACTTGGAAAACTAATCCCCACACCTCATGTGTGATACTAGTTGCGACTAGAGTCGATTCTCCTTTAACCTTATGTTTTTCCAAAACCCTGTAGGTTAACGACTTAAAAGACTTCATTGGGATTATGAAGCCAGACTCAACCATTTTCTTTGTAGTTGCGTGTTCTGATCTTGCACCTTTAAGCCAGACTCGACTTCGAAGACGAGGGTACCCAAATATACCTCAATCAAAAACTTTTCCACCTATAAGTCTTTTTCCGAAAGTGATTTTCTATGCACTAAGTTGAGACAATACAACTAATTGGTTCACACTTCATGTGATCGTCTATAGATACGAGATCGAGACAATACAACAACGAAGTATGTTTACTTGATAATAGGTTAAGACTTAACAAAACTCTAGGGATTGTCTATCAAGTAAAATAGGAATTAACGGTTGTGTGATTTACTTTAAATTATAATAAACACAATTATAATTGCGGAAAATAAAAGTAAATGACACAGCAAGATTTTGATAACGAGGAAACCGCAAATGCAGAAAAACCCAGGACCTAGTCAAGAATTGAATACTCTCAGAATTAAGCCGCTATACAAAATCAAGCCAACTTCGTATAATTGAGACCAAGTAACTAAACCTATAGTTCACCTAGTTCCCTCAGTATCCCTGTGCCTCCAACTTGAAATAAGTCACGCACTTGGAATAATTCCTTTGGTTCGTATTCGAAATAATAAAGGAACAACAAATCTGTTCGGTAACAATTCTTTTCAAACAAAGTGATATGAGTCTGACAAAGGATCTTCCGTTTAACCAATAAACTCCTTTGTCGGGTCCTTAGGTCAATCTCTCAACAACTACTGAAGGAATTGTTAGACAATGCAATAAATACTATTAATCACAAGGAAGTGTATTGATGCCAATCTACTCAACTAATCAATCCAATCTATCACAATGATAAACCGATTATAGTTGGATCTCTTTCCAGCCGAAATAAGTATTGTGCACACCAACGATTATGAACACAAAAAGTCTTATTGTCTTCAAATCTTCTTTGATCTTCAATAAACACCTGCACACAATCAACTTGAATCTCTTGTGATCAATCAAATATAGAACAGAGTCTGTTAACGTTGGATTATAACAAGACGTCTTTAGATCTACAAACAGTCTAAAGATCCCCTTCGAAACTTCGATCTAGTTTGAGTGAATCTTATATCAGAAGAGAAGATTCTCAAACATAAACAAACTAGGTGCAATCAAAGTTCAACCACCGTTAGTTAATCAAATCAATCAAAAACTAAAATAAACTGCAATTATCTAGTTTCCCACCAACGGTACTAATAGAGCTTCTCAATTCCAAAGAAGTCTTTAAATCAAGCGGCCGTAAGAGATTTCTCCTTATTAGGGTACTCTCCTCTCCGATAGGCGGCTCCACCAGTAACAACACAACTGAGGTAGTTTTGCTGGCTCTGAGGATTAGTTTGCTAGAAATGCAAACTTCAATATTTATAGACAAGGAAGTTTGGACACCAAGGAATTTCCAAAACCGAATATTCTCAAAGATATGCAATAAACACAAAATCGGTTTTCATAACTCCTGGAAATGCACTGTCCAAATATTGACCGAAATCCCAATAGAAAAATCTATAATCAGTAAATGCACATTACTAATTATTATTTCCTAAAGATATGCATTTAATTGCTGGACATTAAATAACATATAAAAACTAAGAAACCTTGATTAAAAGATTCTCAATTTATTTCGATCCAGGGATTCTCCTTTAGCTATTAAGGAATATCTTTGAACAATTAATGATAAGAGTTACTGCACATGTTCAAAGTATGTCGACATCTTTACTTTGCAAGTCCTTTTTCATACTTACAATCTTGGAAACGATTTGCCACACTATCAAAAAAGTTTAGAATTGGTTCGTCTGAATTCCAAGAACTATGTGATTGATTATCCTATCAAATCACCAATCATGGGTTTCACGGTTCCACCAAAACAAGTTTCAGTTCTACCTCCATGTGAGTAATGTGCATAGTCACACTAGTTACATAAATTCGGTTGACTAGGTACTAGGATCGGTTCCCCACATACTTATGGTAACTACCTGTATTTGGTGCACATGTCCATAGGATCGGTTCCCCCATCTACTAAAAACGTGTTGCACCTCTTACAAGGATCGATTCCCCTCTTGTAAATATGTTGCACCTCTTACTAGGATCGGTTCCCCAATGGCTAGATAAAAGTTGCTATTTACAAGGCATCGATCATACCATCTTGAGTGATTACTTAAGATCGGTTTCACTAATAAAAGTCATACCAATAACATAAGTCAAGCCTTGTGAATAGTTTTACCAAGATACATAAACAAGTTTATGAGCGGTTATACTAATCACACATATTTGTAATTCAAAATAGATTTGCAATGAATAACAATACCAATAAGCCTAGCGATTTCCCTTTCGATTCACAAAACAAGTTTATGAACTTACTTCCTTTAAACGAATGTAAAAACATGTTTCCTAGGATGAAATCTTCACTCATACCTATACATAATCACAATAGCATTCATATGATCATGTCGATGTCTTATATACAAAGTTTAATGGTTAAGCAATAAACCTCGTATTGTATTCCTTAATACTATGTCTATCCAGAGTTTCATACACAGCTTCGCAGTTATGTTTTCCATATGCACAACTTGAAAGATACGTTAGGGAATGAAACAGTTCAAGTCAAATATTACTAATTGATAGACGCATTTATGTGTCTATTTTCATCTCTTTTGTGTATACTGTTAGTACCCATTTCTGTACTAATTTTTGTATATTATCCATTTGTAGGTGTTTTTGGAGGAATAGGCTTTTGCGACAAAATTGGCTCGAAAAGTTGTTAAAGGTACCTGGGAGGACATTTGCTATTCGGACTCTCATTTTGGATAATGGGTAACCCATTTCCAAGCAGCTGCTAAGCATAGACCGGGACTGGATAAGGGGAGGTCACCCCCTTCATTTGAACTCGAGTTTTGGCGGGAAAACCAAATTACACCTGCGCAACTCTCTGGCGAGACTTTGGGTGAGATTTTCTCGGTGATTTCTTAGCTTTTGGGTCTGCATGAAGTTGTGGGATTAAAACAGAGCCGGTAGATGAGTTCTTAACGTGAGAAAAGCAAGTTTCCATTTTTATTTTTCTCAAAACAGGAAAAAAATATTACGGTGAAGTTTGGTTCTATATTTTGATAGGAGAAGATATTTTTACATGTTTTTGTTACCAAGCTTGAAGAGATATCAATTAGAGAAGTTTTGAGTTGAAAAGGAAGAAGAATACGCGTGAAGATTAAACAGGGAAGAAAAAATACCGTATCGTGCTATGGAGGAAAAAAATATTTTTCGGACGGATTTAGGGAGCCTGTGGTGTATATATAGGGTGGTGAGAGTTCTAAGAAGGGTTAGGAACACTTGGAGAGAAGTTAGGGGAAGTTTAGAGCCTTAGAGAGCCGAAAAAATCAACTTGCAGAAACTCGCCTGCTGCTGCTGAAGAAGAAGAAGACGAAGAACATACGGTCGCTCCTTCCTGCAGTCACCGAAGCCTTTCAGCAACGATTATGTCTTCTGTATTAGACTTTCAGCGACTACAGTATACCCTTTTCTCCCTTTTAACCAATTTTTGAGCCATAAACATGTATTTTGAGAACACGATTAATATGAGGAGCTAAACCCCTTAGCTGAGGCGACGGAGGAAGCCATTGTTTCATGAAAAGTGGTATAATTCTATTTCAATTAATTTTTGCAATTTTTTATATGATTATCTGCATAGAACGAATATATAAAAATTGTTTTTTATTGAGTAGTTGTGAGTTGTTTTGATGGAACATGCTAGGTTTTAAAACTTTTGATGTTTCATGCTTTGTGATTACAACTATTACTTCAAAAATCTATTAGAGGCAAATATTAGAATCACTTTAAAGAAAAAAATTACATGAATATTGATTAGAGTTTATCAATTAATTGGTCAATGGTGGAATCCAGAGTCTCGGTATTTCTTTATATTTTTGATATAAATTATTTGCATTGTTGAGTTTAATTTAAGTCTAAAAAATCATTCACAAGTTCGAGCAACGAATCATTTTTACTACAACTTAAAATTCACATCACTAACCTCAAGAGGAAGGATGATGTTGTCGTTGTAGCTCCATACTTCTTCACATTCTTCAAGTCTTCATGTAATACTTTTAAATCTCATATCCTAATACTTTCAAGCTAACCTATACGAAGTTGACTCTAGCATATAATTAAGCAACTCTTTAAATAAGTCTTGATTCAATAAAATATGAAAACAAAACTTGACATACCAACTCTTGGTGGGTTCAACCGAGCTATGCTCTAACAATCTCCCCCTTTGTCAATTTTAGTGACAAAACTCTTACATCATATGGATAAACAAATTACAAGAATTCATTACACACATACGCTTGATTCCAAGTTCAACAGCACAAAACCTTCATTAAATTCAATCCTTAAATGCCCTGCTGACATCACAATAACAAAGCTAATACTCCCCCTAAAGGTGAGATAGGTAGATTTTAAATCCGCACGTCTTTGTTATTTCAATGTAGTTCCTTATAACTACGTATAATATGATATGTGACTCCCCCTTAGTCTATGCTTTCACTCTTTTCGTTAGAATAAACGTTTTAGCACATATGTCCTTTCCCTTAGTGATACCAAATCAAATTCAAGATCAGAATTAACTTTATTTTTCTCATCAGGCTCTAATTATTCTCATCAATAAGTTAGACCTTTCACTTTTAAACAAGATAAATACTAGGTTAGTTAACTAGTAATTCTTGTTAAGGTATTCGGTTAGACTTGAATAACCGAAACCTCCACATTTGATAAGTCTAACTAAGATCCGAAAAACTTAGTTTCTCTTATTCGGAAATCACTTGGACTAAACAAATGATCCCGAAACACTGTTGTTAAGCCATAAATAATCCATACAAACAAAATAAATCAACTTGCATAATTATTTATCTTAACCGGAAGCAATTGAAACAAACATAGACATTATAGCACCGCAATTGCACCGAAATTTTGTAAGCCTAAACAAT
>JAJJMB010017752.1:4722439-4736015 GCA_023531105.1 Papaver atlanticum | reverse complement strand
GCAAGTTCACTTAGAACTCTCCCCCATTAATGTTGTCATCCTTTCGCCAAAACAAAAGAACAACAACAACCAACCTTTACCAGAGAAAGGTTGAAAACCGGTTTTAACTATGCGATGCAAAAGTTAAAATATCGAAACACATATGCTTTTATGTTAAACCAAAAGATTCAACATATTGTGACTTTTCACATATTGTTTCTACAGGAACCCCTCATGATCCTTTGATAAAACCTACCAACATGGGCTAGAACTTAATTCCGCTAAATCAAAAAGTCACCCAAACCATAAGGGTTCACACATTATGAGATCGAATATCAAGGTTAGAAAACCGAAATCAAACATCTCATAAACATACATAGCAATAAAATAAAGCATTCAAGCACAGGCTATGTAACCGAAAACTATCACAAGAAAAATTATAAAATAATAATTTTATTCATAATAAGGATAGTTTTATTCAAAATAGACTTTACAATTATTGAAAGAAATCAAAAACTGAAGTCTATTTTTATTGTATTAAGTCTTCAGCAAACGACTTAATCTTTAGTGGTGCTCTTATTGTTTACTGAAGTTTCATCAGTACTCAAACTTTTGAAGCATGTCTCAAGAGACTTGTCTGCAACCACTTCCTGTTTCTCAAGATCTTGAACAAGAGCATTAAGTTCAGCAAGAACACCTCACGTTTCATTAATTATATTTTTGAGCCAATCTTGATGTTGAATAGTCATTATGAGATTGGTTCTCAATTCTACGAAATCTTGGATATAGTGAATCATACTATCAGAACGAATCCACTTGGTTTCGGTTTGATTTTGAAGGTTGTAAGATAGCATACATGACTCATCTTGAGATCCATTCGAACTATCAAGAATCATAATCATACATGATTTTTGATATGTTTTTCTTTCTCCTTTCTGTATTGATTACTTGACAATCCTTAACCTTTTGAGATTTCTCCTTATTAGCATTTGTGACACTGCGAGTTATTGGAGGCATGCTCGGTTATTATTTAAAAACGGATTACTCCGGGTTTCAAGATACAAAAGAGATTGTTTCCAGTAGGCATCCTCTATATTGACATGTTCTTATTGTACTCTCAAGGGCCATGATCTTTCAATGTGTTTCAAGTACAAACATAAGATAAGATACGTCAATAAACTTCAACGAAGAGCAAATCGATTAGCAAACAAGCTCAAACTTGTTCAGAAGTCGACCGAGGTATGTAAACTCATCTCTTCTCCAAAGAAGTTAATTTCCAAAGACAACGGTATACCTTTAGAGAAAAGAATAGGGTCTAAACAGTATGTTAAACAGGGTTTTAAGAATTCCATTCAAAAAAATTATGGTGGAAAAATTATTGTTCACCCCAGCACACCTTAATTGTGTTGATTAGTGTATCTTGTCTCATGTGCCTGATTCAAAAGAGACAATAAGTTGCACACCTCAGGATTTAGAGTTTTTTTTTTCTTATTTTCTCTTTTAGTTTGTTTACCTGTTGGAATGCTTTCTCATATCTAATTGATTGTGAAAAAGGTTTCCCTGTTTGATTATTAAGAGGGTTAAATTCGACAATTCTGCCTTCGTTAGGGTTGTGAGTTGTGCGTACGTGAATTCCTTTATTTTAAAGGTTCCATAACCCTACATTTTCCTTCTCTAAAAACTCTTTTTATCACAAGGGTGCTTGTTGAAGCTTGATCTGTGAACTTCTCACAAATCTCATACTTGTATGGAGACTCCAAGCATCATGTCTTCTGATGGAAAAGATGTTAATATGATTGTTAAGCCATTAATCATAAAGAAAAAGTTATATCTCCAGTACCCTCTTCCTTGAAAAAAAAGAGAAGGAATGTGAGAAAACCAAGGGCTGTCCCTTCAAATCTTCAGAAGCTTTCTGATGTTCTTGAAGAGTTGAAGGAAACAAGAAAGGATATTTTGGAAATAAAGGCTATTGTTTTTAGAACTCTTGAAATTCAGAAGGCCCTGTTACGTCATCAGTCAAGGAGGTTCGTTGGCATTGACTCCTTTCTTCATGAACCTTATGTTCCAATGTCTGTTGACGACAAGGAGTTCGGGGACGATAAAGAATTCTTTAGAGGTTTTAAGGCCTAGGAAACTTCTTATGATAATTTTATTCTTGTGTTTTTAAGAAGGATAACTAGGGTTTGGAATAGCAATTATTGTGAGTACACATAGCTATTACCAACGTTTTCATCTTGCACCGTTTTTAGATTTATTTGTTTAAATTCTAAAGTTTATTAAGAAGATGATTTTGCAGTATTAATCTTTATTGGTTTTATATATTGCAAAAAATTGTTATGGGATATGAGTGTTTGCGTCCGTGAACTATGATTGTCCCATATATGCCAAAATTTAAGTTTATTATGTCATTATGCAAATATTGATGAAGATAGGATGAACTTTTGATTGCAAAGATTAAGTCTATGAAATCATTATGCAAATATTGATGAAAAATATAACGAATCTTTGAATATTCCACAGTATTGGTCCTTTCCTATTTTATCTCGTTGTGATATACTTTGTGGCTCCGTAAGTTCTCTTATGTTGAGCATTTCCGATTAAATTAATCATGGGTTCTCTTGTGGTTAATTTAATTGAGTATTTTGGATACAAATTCATGTTTTCATGTTATTTGTTAATGTCCAAAGAAATCCTTCTTTTCTTGTAAAAGTAAGGTCGCTCTTGTTGTTCCTTCGGGAATGACATTATATGGGGGAGAGTTCTTAATTGAACTTGTGCTTAATTGCCAAATCTTTTTGGGGAGTGCGGCTGCGGAATATTATAGGGGTTATCTTGTATCTTTATAAACTCCTTGATGAATGCATTTAGTTTCGACTATTTGATTGCATCTAAACAATTTGATATGTTTCTTTCTTTTAGTCATGAAGTTTCTTTATGAAAATTTCATGAGGATCCCGCTAGTTTTCGTACCTTTGCCAATTTATATTGACATAAAGGGGGAGAATTATTGTGTAGTTCACATTACAAATACATATGGTTTACGGATTATTATGTAAGGGGGAGTGGTTTTCATTATGAGATGAAGTATTGACTGAGGGGGAGTGATACATATCACCATATCATTGTTGTCAAAGTTGTGATACAATTGAACTTTGATGTTATGTAATAATACTATGACAATGTATAACAATACGAAAACATCTTGTTTTTATATATTGTTATCGCTACGGATCTTCAACAACTATGATGCTGAATTGAACACGTTTAGAATCATGTAGTACTTGGAATTGACGAAGATTTCAAGTAATGTTGAAGAACCAAGGAGCTCAAGCATTTGGATGAGAAGCTACAAAGTTTATTTATTTTTTAATCCATATGTATTGATAGTTTTGTCACTAAAATTGACAAAGGGGGAGATTCTTAAAGCATTGCTTGGTTGAACTCACAAGCGTTGCTATCTCAAGCTTGTTTGTCAAGTTTAGTTGCCAAAACTATAAGTCTTGATTTCTAGTCTACTTATAGTTAAGTCTCGGATTATGATAGATTGTGTAGTTGAGCATTAGACTTCACGGAATTCATCGATTGAAGACGAAGAACTACTAAGGGGATCTTGCGGAACTTCATCAACAAAAGGTATGTGAAGACTTGAACTCATCTATCACTTAGAAAGTTTATTTCTACTCTATCTCCTTCTTGAGACAAAAATCGTATAACTATATAGTTTCTAGTTTATACACTTTTGATATTTCGAGCTGAGTTTAACTCACTTACATATTTCTCGAAATATGTGTTGGTAAGCTTTTGCTTCAACCAAGTTCATCTTATATACTTGACGAAAGTCAAAAGATGATCATGTGAAAATCGCCTTGTAACATCTTACATGATTTGTGTGAGACAATCATTTGATGTAGACTCGGAATATTTCGTATTGATTATTCGATCACTTGAAAATTGCTTTGAAGCTAATGGTTTGTGTGAGACAACTATTGTCGTTTTCAAAAAATGTTTCAATGATTGAAATGGGAGTTTAGAACACTTAACCATGATTGGATTATAGACACAGTATGCGTACTTGCATAAGTGTTGATCCAAGTCCGGGAACCATAGTATGCGTACCTGTAGCGTACTGGTTGGTTATGGAAGTCCGGGAACCTTGTACATACCGGTATGCGTACTGGCATAAGTTTCAAGTTCCAGGACTCAATTGGGCTTTGTGGTACACGTACCGTTATGCGTACTGGTGAACCCAAACTTAGTCCGGCTACTTAGGTATGCGTACCTGTATGTGTACCTGAGATGGTTATGTTCTAAAATCGGTTTGTTCATGAACTAATACATTTATATAATAAGGAATGTAATCTTTTGCAAACCGTGGCTATAATGTTCATGAATTGATTCGAGTGAATCAAAATCGATTTTGCTTCGATTGTGTCTTGTATACTTCTACGAGAATATAAACAATTGAACAACTCCATAACTAGTTTCATTTGAAGTCATTTGAACTAGTTGTGATTGAGATGAACAAGGTTGATATAAAAGTATTCATATGGCTAACTTTGGTTAACTATTGTTGAACCAACCGTGTGCATATGTTTAGGTGCGGTTACCCTTATCTAAATGAAAGCATATTTCATTTGTGTATAACAAGCTAAGTTCGATCTAACAGTTGAAAGATATTAGCTTGAATCTAATCATGTTTTCATCTAACGGTGAATATTGAATGCTTTGTTTCCAAGGTAACTTAGATTGCAAACCCTGATTTGAAAACTATATAAAGGAGAACTCTAGCAACTGGGAAACCTAATCCCCACATCTCCTGTGTGATACTAGTTTCGACTAGAGTCGATTCTCCTTTAACCTTAGGTTCTTCCAAAACCCTGTAGGTTACTTAAAAGACTTCATTGGGATTGTGAAGCCAGACCCAACTATTTTCTTTGTAGTTGCGTGTTCTGATCTTAATTTGTTCTATCTTATTGAGTACTATCTTCTCTAAGATTTTCTTGAGATTTAATCTCTGATAGGCAAGATAAAAAGTAGTTACAAACATCTTCGTCTCATCGTTTGTGATTCCACAATATCTTGTTTCGCTACCATACGATTAAGATTATTGTGAGGTGATCGATATTTCTAGGTTGTTCTTCGGGAATATAAGTCCGGGGTATCGATTGGTTCTTGTTCACCTTGATTTATCAAAAGACGGAACAAAAACTTTGGGTATTTCTGTGGGAGAAATATTTATTCATATCGATAGAATTTTCTGTGTGAGACAGATTTGTTTATCAAAGTCTTCGACTTTGGGCCGTAGCAACTCTTGGTTGTGGGTGAGATCAGCTAAGGGAATCAAGTGCGTAGAGTCCTGCTGGGATTCAGAGGCGTAAGGAACGCAACTGTACCTTAATCAGTGTGATATTGATTAGGTCTCAACTACATTCCAGTCCGAAGTTAATTAGTATTATGCTAGAGTCTATAACGGCTTAATACAGTGTGGTGTTCAAATCTGGACTAGGTCCCGGGGTTTTTCTGCTTTTTTCGGTTTCCTCGTTTACAAACTTTTTGGTGTCTGTGTTATTTCTTTTCCGCATTATATTTGTTTATATAATTGAAATATCATAGATTGTGTGTTAGTTCAATCAGTTAGATAATCCAACCTTTGGTTGTTGATATAAACTTATTGACACTCGAACATTGGTCTTTGGTACCGTTCAAGTTGTTTCACATATTAATCAGGCTCGCGGATTTCTATCTGTTTGATTTGCTGATTACGTTGTGAAATAGAGATATAACTCTTGAATATATTTCCATTGATTAAGTATGACTGTGTAGTTGATTCTCTTAGAATTATATTGGAGTTTTTCCATACAGATTGCCTAAACGAATTATTGGGTGAGGTTGTTAGACCCCCGGTTTTTCACTAAACCTAATTATCAAGATAATATCAAAATCTAAATATCTTTGACTAGGTAGATATTTAGGAAAGAATAAAGATTACAGGGAATATTATCATCTTGCAATCTTCATTTATCTTCTCTGCATGTATACTGCACGGACACCTCGGTGGTCTTCTCTTCATGATCACTTAGACTTCTTGTATATGTGTTACATTCTAATACTCCCCGCAAGTTGGACACGTAGAGAAACGTAGTGTGCAACTTGAACAACCAACAAAAAAAAAACGATAAGGTAAGAAGACTTCATGTGATGATACATCAACGGAAACATCAACTGTACTTAACTTTATAATGATTAGAGAAGCATGACAATGGACTTTCTTTGGTACTGGCTAAACTTCATGCTTCACACTTCACACTTCATGAATATTGGGAAAAGGAATTTAATCGTCTTAATCACAGTGAACCCATCATATCAAAAGCATCCAATCAAGATGAGTAATTATGTCCACTCGTGCACTTGAAGATGGTAGAAACACTTTGCTTAAACTTAAACGAGCTTACTTAAAAAAGGAAACCATCGACTGAGGTTCTTCACCACTACTAATACCTCCGAACGGAAGAGAATATAAGCAGCATGCCACCAAGAGTGGATATGAGAATATTGGTGGGACTAAGTGGAATATACCCGGAAAGAAAACCATATCATATATTTTCTTTCCGGAAAAGTTGAAAATAATAAGTATTTTCGGAAATGATAAATATATCATAGATTGAAAGGTCAATTCAAATGATTAAAATCACGGAATGAAGAATATTTCCGGAAAGAGAATATTTTGGATTGATTTCCAGAGATCAGAAAATATTTTCAGTTAAATAGAATACCAAAAATGGTAATAGGTAAGATATTCTCAAAATTAGAAAATATTACAGAAATTATGTTCTCAGAAAAATGAGAATTTAAGATTTGCTATCAGCAAAATAACATGTATTTGATATGACAGTGGATATAACCGCATCAAAACGATACAGAGATAACTGAACCTTGTAAAAGGCAAGGGTTGTCGTGCAATTGTGCAAAACTGCAAATGAGACTTTGTGAACGAACCCGAAATTTTATTGACCAATAATGTTATCGCCTTCTTTTGAAGGGTACTTTGCATGTGATTATGGGAATAAAAAGCCTACACCATTGAAGGCTGCATATACGAATCTATGTTGATCAATGGTTATACACCATGAATGGGAGAGAAAAAAAACACGCGATGACTTTTAACACGTGATGATTGAAAAATGAATCTTGCATGTACAACAATAGCAAGAAATATAGATGTATAAGATATCTGATTTGAAGAGAAAATGAAATATGACATCTTCTGATGATGCCCATCGAGATACACAAGAATTTTTTTGGTACGAACACCAACAATTCTAGCAATGAGAATAACAATCGATTATTCAATTGTTATATTGATAAACACTACTGGAATAGATACACAATCGAGAACTAAGAAAGCACAGTGCCTCTGGTGCATACACCAAAACAAAAGTGTAGTGAGAAAAGGGAAAAGAACTGATACACTCTGAAATACAATTCAGTGCAACACACTATATTACGTAGTGATCATAAACTAAAAATTGATAAAAGAAAATCCAACTAGATTAAAGAAATCACATCTTGTATCATCATACTTTATGAGTATGATGATACATATTGCAGCCATAAATTGAAAGATTAATCAAAGCCAACTAGAAGTATTGGCACTCCTTTGTAAATGGATTTCCAAGAACGAGTCAAGAAAAACTGTTAATGAATTTTAATATACTGCACCAATTCGATGCAACGATGAATATTTTTGTGACTTGCTCGTATATTTGATCTAAAATAATTATTAGCATCATACGAGGATATAGTTATTAGAATGTAACACATATACAAGAAATCTAAGTGATCGTAAAGAGAAGACCACCGAGGTGTCCGTGCAATATACGTGCAGAGAAGATAAATGAAGATTGCAAGATGATAATATTCACTGTAATCTTTATTCTTTCCTAAATATCTAAATTGGAATATATGGCACGTATATTGGAGTGATCGTGCTGTGACCGTGTGTGCATGTGAAGAATAAATCAAATATCTAGAAGATATGTGTAATCTTTTAGTTTCCTAGATAAGTATATTCAGATTTTAATTAGGAATATATTTTTCATCTTCTCAAATCTATAAATAGAGTGCAAATGTAACTGTAAAACTATCTCAGAATGTTCTGATGATCATCAATATAATTCACCCTTGTGGGTTTCTCCGTGGACGTAGGTCGAGTTGACCGAACCACGTAATATCGTTTGTCTCATCCTATCCATTATCATTTTGGTATACAGTTCAATTTCTTTATGTTTTCTTTATTTTATCATTGATTAATAACTTTATTGTTTGTCAAATCAATTATATCCATGTTAGTTTTGATCTACATATCAAAATCTAACATGGTATCAGAGCAGAAATGCTTTCGATCCTATCGCTTCTGCAATATCTTTCTTATCATTTTAATTTGCATCCAAGAAGGCTATTTTCTTCTCTTGGTAATCAAAACCGAAAAAGTTGTTTTCACATATCAACGAGTTGTCTTCGTTTCATTGACTCTATTTTTTATAAGCTAATTTCAATTTTTTGTGATTCTATTGATTTTAGCCTCGAGAGTCTTCATCAATATAAGTTCAGTTTTGTTGGCGTAGTTTATGTTGTTGTCCCTCCAACAAAATTAAAATCAATTTATTCTCTTTGAAAATATTTCTTTCAAGTATCTTCTTTAAGATGTTTATCCAAGATCTTTTTTTTTTACTCCGTCTTAGATCTGATTTTCATGAGTTAATAAATCAGTAGAATTGTAGATCATGCCTTTGCTTTGGCATGTTACAGTCAAGTTTACTAAATTCACGTAGATTTATCTCTTCTCATTTTGAGATGATATGTTCACTTTCGTTAGAAGTCAACATTGATCTGGTTGACATGATGAATCATTCACAACTATTAGGTTGTTGTTAAGTCTAAGATATGTTGAGAATGTCAACTCTCATCATTAAAAAAAAAAAAATCGGAAAATTTCTTATCCTCTATTTTTTCCGAAAATATTTTATTCTCAAATTAAATTCTAAATGATGTTTATCTTTCACAATTAATTTTATCAGTATTGGTAACCTCAATTCCTCCATGGGAAACTTGGTAATAATCAGTGAAACAAGTTTCCTCATGGTTCTATTTACTCAAAAAATCATACCGTCTCTGGTAATTACATGTCAATTTCGAAAATATATTCTCTCATTTGGATTTGATACTATTGTTATTAACCAATTAAGTAATTTTTGTGATACCAACTTACCACTAGTTATTTGTGGAAATACCTTCCATATTTTTGTGAATCATAATTCTGCCATATCATTAATTTTCTGTATCCCAGAAATTGATCCTTTATTTTAGATAACATCCCATATCGAAATTAAGTCATATTTTCTCTTTCCGAGAATCTTTTCATTTATAGAACATAAGATCATTTCCGATCCTATTTTCGGTAAGTGTTTTAGGCAATCCATTGGTATAATTACCAATATGGACTCAGACTCAACATGAAGGTTGATATGGTTAGCAATCAACATTGGCCATTCAAGCCAATTAATTCTCAATTCGAAATCCATATATGTTATGCAAAATCCTCCATATATCTAGGAAAATCAATTCAAAACATCTTATTTTGTGTCATATGATTTTCTTTCCAAAACTCACTATTTTCTAAATATTCCCCAATATCCAGGGAGATACATTCAATCCCAATTTTATTTATTTTTAACTTTATTTTTTTGTTGCATTGTAAAAAAAAAGAAAAGGTATTTGTTTTAGTTACTTATGAAAATCATCCATCAAGTTAAGTATGGTGGCCCAAAGATCAATTGCAGCAGTCAATAATCAAATCAAAAGTATCAGCAACAAGATTCAAGTTCAAGAGATTGTTCAAGTTGCACACTACAATTTTCTCCATGTCCAACTTGAGGAGGGGTATTTGAATATATGACACGTATATTGGAGTGATCGTGCAGTGATCGTGTGCGCATGTGAAGAATAAATCAAATATCTAGAAGATATGTGTAATCTTTTAGTTTCCTAGATAAGTATATTCTGATATTAATTAGGAATATATTTTTCATCTTCTCAATTCTACAAATAGAGTGCGAATGTAACTGTAAAACTATCTCAGAATGTTCTGATGATCATCAATATAATTCACCCTTATGGGTTTCTCCGTGGACGTAGGTCAAGATGACTGAATCACGTAATATCGTTTGTCTCATACTATCCATTATCATTTTGGTATGTAGTTCAATTTCTTTATGTTTTCTTTATTTTATCATTGATTAATAATTTTATTGTTTGTCAAATCAATTATATCCATGTTAGTTTTGATATACATATCAAAATATAACAATAGTAGAGAAGAAATAATATACCCAATTTCTTCGTGGGGATTGAAAACAAGTAGAACTTGTTGACGGATCTAGAAATTGTCGTCGAGGATAGGACGATGAAGATTTGTTTTAAGAAATCTAAAAATATATTTGGTTCTTAAAAGATAAAGATAGTTATCAAGAAAAAAAAGGATCTTGCCATGATGATTGGCATGCCTTTTCCAAAGAATAATGGATGAGACATAGAAGTCCATTTCAAAAGAATAATACCCAATTCTAATGACGAGGAATTTGTTTTCTTTATTAAGTGAATGTACATTGGATCATTCACATAATTGCAATGAGCATGATCATTCACATCACTTTAATTGAATCAATTGCTAGAACAATAATGAGCATGAAAATAAAATTTATGAGTATCGACATCAAACATAAAATCGAAAAAACAAAACAAAATTGATTGATGTGAAAAACAAAATTTGAGTGCAGAAACAATTGAAAGAAACTCCCCGCTATGATACCATAATAAATTATGGGTATCATTGAGACGGATCGTCAATTAGAGAAAATGAAATCAAATAACACAAAGATCTTAACGTGGTTCGGCACTAACACCTACGTCCACAGACAAATCCCCGAAGGGAGAAATATTATTAATCTCCAGAGTTTGAATGATTCTGGGATAATTTTACAATTACATTCGCATTTTATAGAGTGATGGATATTCCTAAACCTAATTATGAAGATAATATCAAAATTTAAATATCTTTGACTAGGTAGATATTTTTAGGAAAGAATAAAGATTACAGGGAATATTATCATCTTGCAATCTTCATTTATCTTCTCTGCACGTTTACTGCATGGACACCTCGGTGGTATTCTCTTCACGATCACTTAGACTTCTTGTATATGTGTTACATTCTAATAGTTATTTTTGGCTAACTAAACAAAGTGATTGCAATAAATTTTGCAACTGTAATGAAAGCTTTAGTTCAAGCAAGTGTCTCAATTATTGTCGGAACCATCTCAGCAGTTGTACAGCGTCCCTCGTAGGCTATCCTCTTTATATACACAAAGTACCAACGGCTATAAATTCAAAAATAATAATAGTCATTAACAGTGATTTCTCTACAAATCCTAACTTGCACCCAGAATCGGTTAGTATGTGCATTATAGTAAACCGATTGTGGTTGATGTTCATCACATCAACCAAGAATCGGGTTATGTATGTGCACAATAAACCACAATCGGACTATATATGGTGCACACATAAACCGATTCTGGGTGGATTTTCAGAAAATATGATGAGTGAATTTCAAAGATTTAGAGGTAAATCATTGTAGAGTACCTATTAGAAGGAATGGATTAAAGGGATTTAACTTAATCACTTGAATTGTTTGTTTTTGACTTTTTTTTCAAAACCCAAAAAGAAATTAGATTTCAATTTTTGTTGGTGATTGATTAGGTTTTAGTTTTGATTTTGATGGAAATTGAAAATAATTTGAGTTTTGATTAATGATTTTTGGATTTGTTAATTAAGAGATTATGATTTTGTATTTGTATTTGTATTAGAATAATTAAGGTTTATTTCAAGGTTAATTTAGTATTTTTACCATCATTTAGACACCCCATATCCTTCTCTTTAGGTTGGTTGAAGTAACTCATAGGCCCCAATTAATCCCTATAGGCCCCAATTTAGCCAGGTTAACTTTGTACTATCTTTTATAACATCTTTCTATTAAATGGCAGTGAGTGCGTTGAAAATTATAGTCTAGGCTTAACTTTGTAAATTCTTTGCATTTAACTATTTTGATTACAGAGGTACTGCAAGTTTACTAAGCTCTTGATTGAATTTGATATATCAATTTAATCCATTTTTAAAAAAGAGTTGACAAAAATTCCCAACCAATGTAGTTATATATCGGGGAAAATTATTTCTATCCCAATTAACTTTTTTTATATATCAAAAACCCGTCATTAAAATTCTATATATAGAGAACCTATAACCATTTAAAATATAACTTGTTTACTAAAATAACCTTTAACCTAATTAATTTCATTAAAAAAATAAAACAAAAAACCTGAATAATGGAGATTAAACTTAATCCGTTAAAACTCTCTACAATAATTCTTTTACTTTCCTAAACTAACTCCCTAAATTAATTACTTTTTGTCCGTTTTTATCTCTCTCTATAATATTATCCATTTTTATCTCTCTATAATAATTCTTTTACCTCCCTAATTTAACTCGTTGTATCCGATTTTATCTCGTTGCTTATCAAGTCTGTTTGTTAGTCTCTCTCACGGAAAACCTAAAATTCCTTTAAGCCGACATAAATAGGAAAAAAAAAGCAATTACGTATCACCATGGGAAGTTTAGGCCAGAAAACTCAATTATCACCATGCACAAGTCCTGAAAATTCTAATATTTACAAGTGCAATTGGTGAAATGACGGATTTTCACAGCGTTTTGGTGAAAATTTGCAGTTATCACTATGGGAAGTTTAGGCCAAAAAAACTCAATTATCACCATGCCGAAGTTCGGGAAATTCTAATTTTCACAGGAGCAATTGGTGAAACGACGAGTTTTCACAGCGTTTTGGTGAAAATTCCAATTTTTCACCTATAATAGTGCCATGTTGAAATTTGTGAAAATTCTAGTTTTCCATGAATAAATCGGTGATAATCACAATTTTCATATTAAATAATCTGTTGCGCCAATAAAAAATCACAAATCAAACGTTTTGGTTTGCAATTTCGTGCACAATAATGTAATCATAAATCATCTTTTTTTTTTCCCAATAGGAACAACTAAATTGAGATCATCATTAGCCTAATCAAAAATACGGACATACCAAAATTATACAATCACCAAATTCATGCACAGTAAACAAAACAATGAAATTGGAATTAGCGAGACAAATGCTGCAAGGATTCAAAACTCAAGTGACAATTACAGAATTGCTCAGAATTATTATCTAGAGATCTGTAGTAACAACCCTAGCACCAACTTTAATTAACCAAGACTCTCAAACTTTAATTAACCAAGACTCTCCACCAGAAGATTTGGTACCTAACCATAGCTGAAGCTTTCAAAATCCCCTGCTCATAAATGCTTCCACCATTTTATTTCCACCCTTTCTTCACCATCCGAAATCGCAACTAATCATCCAAAGGCACTAGCTATAGTTGGTTCTGATACACTGATGTGATTTTAATTGTTGTAGAAAAAGTGGTAATAAGATTCGTTC
>JAJJMB010017752.1:4662283-4683852 GCA_023531105.1 Papaver atlanticum | reverse complement strand
GTGTACAACTATCTACACACCTAAATAAAATCTAACAATCAAGCATCCATGCAAACACTTAACAGAGCATGTGTCATCAATCATATAGCATACTGGTGTACATCTATGTCCACACCTAAATAAATCTACAAACACATAGAACACGCCATGTCAATTAGGTGTTCAACTATGTACACATCATTAAAATATCTATATATGACATTTTTTATTTCTTTTTAATAAACTTACACATGCAGTAGGACTTATTATTTCACATCTCATGTACTTTTGATCATTTGGATGACGAAAGCTATCTCTGAGAATTACTCTGCAACATCGATGGACGTAGAACTGCAGTACCTCTTGGTCCAGATATTTTTTGAACATCAGTTTACGAAGTAATTTTCCCACAATCAGAATTTCTTCCTTGACCGTTGGATCTTCGAGTCTTGTTAGTTCCCAAGCTACAGAGCTGCAGAATCATAAAGGAAATGTTAACATGGTGTACATAGTGGTGCACATACCTTTTTTTTATAAGATTCAATCATTCGTATAGTGCGATGTATTGATTTGTTAACTTACGTCAGGCTTGCATAGTCGAAAAATTTATGTATCCTTTTTTTGTCCTGTCCTGGTTCCATGGCATGGTATAGTGGTGATTGACGAACATCTGGCAGTGGGCGACAAGGATGATACTCATTTTCCTTTCTCTTTATTGTTGCAGGATAACCTGGTTCTTCTCCCTCTTTGATCCCCTTGCCTTTTTGATCCACTTTTATCCTAACTTGTCTGGTTTTACCCTCGGCAGTGAAATCAGGATCTAGTTTTTTCTTTGCAGCTCTCTTTGATGGTGTCTTGGACAACTTGCCAGCTGCTTTTGTCCTCAACATCTCTGCTTCCTTCATCTTCCCTGCTCTTGTCTTTGCTGGTGGTGTCTTCTGCTCCTGTACTTCTTGACTGCTAAAATATTCATCTTCATGCTGTTGGATGAACTGCACTGCTTCAGCAACGATCATTTCTCGTACATCTTCATTGGATAATGATTTTTGCGATAACTTTTCTATTGGATCTTCTTGGCTCAACCATGAAAAGATTGGAAAATCGTGGATCAGGGTTTCCATCTTTACCTTCACTTCAGATGGTTCCGTTCTGTAACAACCTTTCTCAAGCTTTACGAACACAGTTTCAGACAAGTTACTAGAAGGTCCTCAATTGATGTATAAGTCTCCTTCTCTGTCTCTTCTCCTTGTGTGAGTAAAATGACATCTTCTTCAACCGGTTGAGATATGCCTTTAGGGTCCAGCTGAGATATGGCTTGAGCTGCGATTATCGTAGCTTCATCAATTTCAGCAGATGGAGTGGCATCCATCACATTCTGGTGTTCTTGATGTTCAGCGATTTCAGCTGTCTCTGGCAGAGAAGTGCTGAAAAAATGCATATTTTGTTAGGTTCTACAAAAGTGTACATCTTTGTACACACACACATAAGAAATCACTAAGGTGTACATCTTGGTACACATATACAGAAAATGAAAAGAAATGCAAGATGAGATCATTTTATTCATACCTAGGCTTCTTAGCAGTTCCAGACTCAACACCTTGCCTTGTTCCATCCTTGCCATTCTTCTATTCATTTGTCTTTGACAGAGGAGTGCTAAAAGATTCAAGTTTTGAGAAAAGGTATGAGTTTTAGCATACTGGTGTAAAACTATCTACACACATAAAAAGAAATGACTTCCACATTTAATAAAAGTGATTTTATACCTTCGCTTTTCAGGAGTTTCAGACGGAACTTCATTCTTTTCAGATTCAGTTCCATGCTCGTCATCACCACCTTTGCTACCCTATTTGTCATTGTGATTACCATGCATATCACCACCTTTGCCACCCTGCTCATCATCATCATCTTTATCATCATGCATATCACCACCTTTTCTACCCTCCTTGTCATCATCATCCTTGCTACCCTCCTTGTCATCATCATCCTTATCATCATGCATATCACCATCTTCATTGTGCTCCTCTTCCTCCTCCTCCTCCTTAATCTCCTCATCTTCCTTGTGCTCCTCCATATCCTCCTCAACCTTGTCATCCTCCTCCTCCTCCTCCTCTTCCTTCTCAATCTCCTCATCTTCCTTGTTCTCCTTCCCATCCTCCTCAACCTTGTCATCCTCCTCCTCCTCCTCAATCTCCTCATCCTCCTCAGTTTCAAGCCGTATTTCCTTTGCAAATTTAAAGATTTCATCCAAAGTGTGATTACAAAAATTATTCACTACTCTTTCTGTCAAGTTCATTAGACCAAGTTCATTAACTTTTAGGCTTTTCTCTTCGATAAAATTAAGAAGCCTTTCTTGTCTCTCCTGAACTTCAGTAAGCTCCTCATCCAACTCCTTTCTTTGCATATCTAATATACGCAGCTTTTCCTTCACTGCATCTATGCTATTTTCTTGTTTCTGCCTCCGGTACTCATCCAAAAGCAATCGCTCTTCATCAGTGTAGGCTTTTACCCATCCTGGTTGCATCTGAAAACATGCCAAAGTATCAATATTTATCACAGGTGTACAATTTTCCACACATGTGTTAAAAGTGTACATTGTTGTACACATGAAAGAAAAAAATCAAATCTATCACCAATTTTTTACAATCCTGTGCACCTTATTAAAGGTGTATATCAATGTACATATACTATCAACAATGTACAATCTTGTACACCTTATTAAAGGTGTATATCGATGTACATATACTATCGTAACAAAGTTTTTTGAGATACCTTTTTCATGGCGTCATTCAGGTCTTTCTCGATTGTATTACTGACGTCACTGATGATCCACCTGAGAAGCCTTGGCACACCTTCCTCATTGCTTGGCTGCATGATTTTGTTGTGTTCAGCAAACCAATGCTGCATTAACAAATAGGTGAATAGTTAGAAATGTAAGAGAAAGGAATAAACACAATGAACGTAATTATTTAAAATGGTGAATGGATATATCAGGTGTACAACTGTGTGCACATGTAAACTCACCAACAGATAAATCACACAACCATTAACTTTAAGTGGTGAATCGAAATGTTTCTTAATGCACGCCATGAGATATTCATGTATATGAATTGGCCAACAAGTTTTCTTCATCCTATCGAAAGACTCAAAAAAGTGTGCATACTGGTTCTTGCTAATCATACTTCCGTTTGCATGGGTAAAAAAATACCGTTATACACAAGTACATAGTAAACAGCACCACTAAGTCTTCAGCGTCTCTTTCAATCTATAATCGCGACTTTGGGTTTAGCTTCATGATACGTACGATTTCCTCCTCCACATCTTTTTTTCCCAGCTCATTTCGTTTCTTAAGAGTCAATCTGTTTATCAGCGGACCGTATCTTTTTTCAGCTGCAGTTTTTACATCTTCTCCTTTTTCAAGTTCCATTGCCACCATCTTAATCCCATTAATTAGAAACAAATCCTTGGGTTCACTCTTTATTGCCACTCTTACGTTCTTCTTGGGAGTATCAAACATGAAATAATGTCCCCCTGTGTCACAAATTTCATGGCGATACTGTCTCACAATTTTCAAGATTGAGTTTGGGTTCTTAGTCATATATCATCTCTCTTTTTACTTGGATCTTTCTCATCTTTCTGATCTGCTTTTTTGTGGACAAAGATATCTACAACAGGCCAGAATGGTCCTTCCTTTTGCTTCTCTAATTGATAATTGGTGAACCATACTTTTCCTCCTCTTTTTGTTTCATCTTCCTCAAAGTTTCTATTCACAAAGTCACTGATTGCATGGAAACTTGATTTATAAGGTTTGTTGGTATCTAGGAAAATGAACCAAGAAGAATAATACATTCATTATACTCATAACTACAAAACAGTCACATAGGTGTACAACAATTTATACACAAATATTTAACAGAGCACTAATCAAATATGAAGATGAACTAGCATGCTGGTGTACCTGTATGTACACTGGTACATACAGGTGTAAAAGTCTTTACACTCTTATAAAAATCTAACAAAAACAGTTTCAAAACACACTCAGCAGCCAATATGAGGATGAACTGGCATGCTGGTGTCCCTGTATGTACACTGGTACTACAAGTGATGAAAACCCAGTTTTGAAACACAATAGTCGGGCAATATGAAGATGAACTGGCATGCTGGTGTACAGATCTGTACACTGGTACCACAAGTGATGAAAAAAACAGTTTTAAAACACAACAGTCAGTACAAAAACATACAGAACATGACACCAATCAGTACAACAACATGTGACTGTAGTAGTATATACACATGAACAAGAAATGTGAACACAAATCAATGCAACAGCATGGTGGTGTACATATCTGTACACACCAACAACAAATCTCATAAAAATTGCAAGAAAATAGATAGAACTGAAACTGAAAGCCTGCAACAGCATGATGGTGTACATATCTATACATACCAACAACAAGAGATGGACAACAGTTTGAATACACAAACATCAGAACATATAAACATGATATAGCATGTCGGTGTACAGATCTGTACACTGGTAAAACAAAATAGATGGACAACAGTTTGAAGTAGCATTACCCTTTTTTGCTTGACCAGATGTTGATTTCTTTGAAGTTTTTGATTTCTTCTTAGGTGGTGGTGATTTTGAAGTATCTTCTGGTACAGTTGATGTTGAAACTGTTGTAGATTTTGATTTCTTCTTAGGTGGTGATTTTGAAATATCTTCTTCAACTGTTGTTGTTGAAACTGCTGTAGATTTTGATTTCTTCATAGGTGGTGGTGATTTTGAAGTATCTTCTGGTACAGTTGATGTTGAAACTGCTGTAGATTTTGATCTCGTCTTCGGTTCTTGTGATTTTGAAGTATCTTCTTCAACTGTTGTTGTTGTATCAGAAGATTTTTCTGTTGATTTTCGCTTTGCTACTGGTTTTTTAGCACTCACCATGATGTTACTGCTACTGTATTCATAAATTCTATGAAAATTTAAGGTTTGATTTTGAATCTTTAGTGTTTCGATTTTCGATTTTCGATTTTAGGTTAAAGTTTTCTCTGAGTTTTTTTATCTTCTCTCTGCTAAATGAAATAATAACATTTCCGGTTTTTTTCTTTCAGTTTTTTTTTCCGAACCAACGTGTCTCTCCCGCATTAACTGTGTCAGTTACAAAACAGTTTTAATTCGCTGCACGTGTGCTTTATGAGACGCGTGCGAAGGATAGCAGCGTCTTTACACATTTTCAAATAAACTTTGGACTAATCTGTTCCTAGTCGGATCGGGGTGGACTAATCCGTATCTTTGGGGACGGTTTTGGACTAAACCGTTTTTTTCCCTCCAGAGAATGCTAGTTGGCAGACGCTTCCAGCTTTTCTTTTGATGGAAAGGCTCCGAACACTGCAGTTGGTAAACAACTCTTTAACTGCATAGCTCCTGACTTTCCTGCACATACAGTAAAGAAATTAATTTGTATACCATTTTTGATGTAGAATTTTATAGGAGTATTTCGACCAGTAACACAAGTAAGGCAGTACCAAACCCTAATCATTGATGGAATTATAAACCAATTAACATTCTAATTCTAATATCAAGAAAGGTCCGCTTTACATTATAAATAGAGAGCCCTGACTCCCTAACAGCATCACATCAATAATACTTCTTTTCATCATACATTCGAAATTTCAGCTACAGCTTCTTGAATTACTACGTTCTAGGTTTATTCTTTGTTATTCTCTGCAGCTAACTACATCAGAAAACTCACAGTCATGTCTCTTATAATACGCAAAAACTGGCTGACAACGTGGGTTACTCCCATGCACAATGCAAAGTTTTCTATTTTATGCAGTGACCAAAAGGTGGAAAATTCATCGTTAGAAACTCAACTGCTAGTAGAGATTCAAGTACTAAGATCAAGACAGTTTTGGGATAGAGACGCAAAGACTGATGATATTGTGGACGTTTGGCAAGATGACGAACCATTACTTGTGAAGTTGTTTCCGATAAGTTTCCGTGATTTATTATCAGCGTCAGATGTATTTAGCCAGTCCAGTCTTGTACCTCTTCTGTCTATCATCGACGATTATTGTGGAAATCTAGTTCCAACGAATTTTATTCCTTCTGATTTTATCGAAGACTTGGAAGAAGCGATTTTTGACATAAGTACTTACCTGGCTGAAGATATTGAAAGAGAAAAGTTTGATTTTGTATCAATTGTCATACCTATACAAGTCGTAAGAATAGTGGAAGTACTACACGAAGAAAGTGTCGACCGTAGACTCGACGCTGAAGAAGAGGAACAAGGAGAAGAAGAGGAAGATAAAGTTGAAGGAACGGAGGAAAGTTCACGAGATGATTATTGTGATTGCGACGGATGTTTTGAGCGGAGACACAACCTTAATATGGAGTTTGTTTCTGAGATGGTTTCATCAAACTCAGTAATTACGCATTCTTCATTATTTGCCACAAATTTGAAAAAATTCGACGGTGGTAACCAAGGAGAAGAACGGGATTTATGTGCGATTTGCTTGAAAGAATTTGAGGTTGGGATCAGTAATGTATTTTGTTTGCCATGCTCCCATGTCTTGCACACCCGATGCATCACCAGATGGTTTGCTCAAGATATTAACTGTCCGCTCTGTCGAGCTCTTGTTCAACCTCAAGCTTTGGCTCAACTGCCATTGTAATGAATTTGGTTAAAGAATTAAATTATAGAATCCTACATTACGTATGCTATCAATTTTCAATGTTACGTAGTATATTTCTTTTTCTGTTTGGCAATAATTTTTGTTTCCTACATTATATATCTTATTGAAAGTCCCCAAGGTAAAGAACTAGAGGTTATTAGTATATATTACAAATGTGCAGAGCCAGCTTCAAATCAACAAACAAGGCACACCCTGAAACACCAAATGAAGCAGACATGAACACAAACAGCTGCAGCGGCTAATAGGGCCCTCCTGAAATTGATTAATTGACCACATGGATTGCCTGACCCCATACTGTTGAACAAGTTATGCCACTCAACTGAATTTTGTAGCGTGCATCAAAAGTTTTTTTCTCAGTCAATTGTTGTCCTGAAGGTAATTTTGTAGGGGTTTGCAGCAAAGTTGTTCGTATCACCAAACTTGTTCATACTCTGCAGCTAATTTTATGAGTCTAACTTTAAGTATGAAAGGGCCGCACTATTAACACCAACAATCTCTCATTTAGTATTTACTTTTAGTTGGCAGATCAAGCTGCGATTCAGTCGGTTACTTGAAGGAATTTCTCTCTGTCTTTATTCAAGCTGGTTGCATAAATCTTCTATTCACTTTAGCAAGCATACTTTATCTGGTGTACAACATTGCTTCTCATTCAGGTGTAAAGGAAATGGTGAGTTTTGATGGCTATTTGGTTTTGTACATATTGATGAAGCCTAAGCATTTAGTAAGTTCATTCCTGTTTCTCGTTTCGCCACCAAGTTGGCAGATTGGAATCATTGATGGAATCTCCATTGGCTCCCATTCCTAATTTAACATGGTGACATCCTTCATTCCATAAAAAAATCCTGAGAAACTGGCTACGTAAATTAAGAAGTTCTCCGTGGGATCATAAAAATATGAGTTTTTTTTTTAATAGGAGAGGAGAGAAATTTATTGATCATAGAGAAAGATACATATTGTTTTTGTCCTGTTGGATTAAATCACTTATCCAACCAGGCATATTTGTTACTGAAACTGAGAAGTATTTTTTTTCAATATTGGACACGCTAAATAGCGGTACACTGAATAAGGCCAAGCACTATTCCTATTTACCGAATCAGGCCCTCCAGGACAAAAAGGGTTAAAAACAATAATTAATTACGGTCATATCCCAACAGATCATGACACTCGTTAGTTGTAAATAGTAATTGTGTCCAAATCAGCTGCTACGCTGGAGGGTAAGATCCTAAGTACAAAATATTACCTATTTCCAATACCCCCTAGTAACTGTGTCAATATCAGCTGCCACGCTGGAGGGTCAGATCCTAAATACAAAATATTACTTATTTCCGATTCCCCCTGGTATGTTTCGATATAACCGATAAATCTCATTATGTCGATTATTAGGTTTTACAAAAATTGGGTTGCCGATAAAAAAATTGTCAGCCGAATCCCACCAACAATCGACAATTGCTCAGCCGATAAAAAAATTCTCATATTCTGAAGAACTGAAGAAGATTGAAGGTATATGTTTGATCGATTGTTTATAGATGGTTGTTCTTCATCTTGTTTTTCCTTAACTGAATCATTTATATGGTTAGGTTCGACTGTAACCATTTTTGATTCAAATCATTAAACCTTCATCAGAAGTTGAGGGTTCATTGTTGGCTCATTTATTGCCTTTACAGCTAAATATGAAAGATTAATTCATTTTGGTAGCTTCTTTGTAATAATACCGTTAATAGATCCAATTCTTTTTAGTTGAACAAATTCTGCTGATCAAATTTTATGTCAATTTTCCATGAGATTTTTTTTTTTTTTTTTTTGAGTTCTTATGAAATCCACAGTAGTGATTGTAGGTTAAAGGTAATGGCTTCTGGGAAACCTCCACCCGAGGGGAATGCACAGATACATCCTGAGGAGAAGGGGCAGAAGAGTAGTAAACAACCCAATAAAAGGAGACGAGAAGAAAACGAAGTGGGAGTGGAAGTGGAAGTGGAGGTCGAGGAGGACAGGTAAATGGGTTTTTCATGGATCTTTATATGGTTTTTACTTGCAACTTTTTCAATTTATCAGATTGGTAGTGTTCCTCCTGTGTTTCAACTAGAATGCAGTGAACTGTATAAAAACTAAACAATTAACAAAATGTAAATTTTGTAATCTCAAATCTCGAAACATACAATGAAGTATTTGGAATAACTAAGAAGGTATATGTTTCTATGAACTAGTATGTGAAGTTGTTTTGATTTTGGATGATAATAGCATGTTTTTGTGAAACTAATTTTTCTGCAAACCCCGAATATTCTAAGAAAAAGGTTACATTAGCATTGGCCATTGTGGTGCGGCTGAATAAGTGAAAAATATTTTGCGAATTCATAAGGTGAACTCGAGGCCGGTATTTTGTAACTTGCATATGTTGTCAGACATACTTGTTAAGTAGTTTTCCCAAAACTATCTCGTTGTATCATTATACCTTCATCAGAAGTCGAGAGGTCATTGTTGGCTCATTTATTTCCTTTACATAGGCTAAATATGAAAGATCATTTTGGTAGCTTCTTTGTAATAATACTGTTAATAGATCCAATTCTTTTTAGTTGAACAAATTCTGCTGATCAAATTTTATGTCAATTTTCCATGAGAATTTTTTTTTTTTTTTTTTTTTTTTGAATTCTTATGAAATCCACGGTACTGATTGTAGGTTAAAGGTAATGGCTTCTGGGAAACCTCCACCCGAGGGGAATGCGCAGATACATCCCTAGGAGAAAGGGAAGAAGAGTAGTAAACAACCCAATAAAAGGAGACAAGCAGCAAAAGAAGTGGGAGTGGAAGTGGAGGTCGAGGAGGACAGGTAAATGAATTTTTCATGGATCTTTATATGGTTTTTGCTTGCAACTTTTTCAATTTATCAGATTGGTAGTGTTCCTCCTGTGTTTCTGATGTAATTTTAAAATGGTAAGTAAGGTTGTCGTTCACTCGGACTTGTGAAGATTTGAGTTTTTAAATTTAATAAAAATATATACAAAAATATTAAACAATGGTGAGAGGTACTGGGATTCGGGATTCCACCGAATTCAAAACATAAGGTTCAATTATTAATTCTTTGACAATTTTAGCTCAAGAAAGACAAGGACTCTATTTTTGCCAAGGTAGATTCTCAAAACATTGATTGTAAATCCTAAGTATGATGTATCAAAACACCTAAGCTAAGCATACATCATCAAATTAAATGACAACCAATTAATTCAAATCATATTTTCAATTAAAATTAATGCAAAAGTCTTAAAAAGAATTAATAAAATTACCCCAAGTATGATATTCGTCTTCCTCCGTCATCCCAGTGTTTGGGTTTAGCTCCTCATGGTAAAAACATGCTCAAAAGATAGAAACATGGCTCAAAAGGTGTTTTTATTGAAGAGAAATAATAATACAGCGAATCTGCAACGCTTTTATGGCGTTACAGAATCACCGATACAACTGAAGTGCTGTTAATAAACGATAATATAAGACTGCTTCTGCGACGGTAACGTGTGGGTTGAAGTTCTTCGTGTTCTTCGCGACTGTTTAGTGTGCGTCTTATGTTCTTCGTGTTCTTCAGCTCCGCACCAGCAGAAAACAGCAGCAGCAGCGGCCTGTAAACCTCTGATTCTCGCCTCCTCAGCCCTTCTCCGCCCCCCAAACTCTCGACACCCATTATATATGACCCAAACAATCTATTTATATCAAAAAGAGCGATTAAATCTCTCCAAAATCTTCCGAAATCTCTTTCTTTCTCTTCACGGCAAAGTTGCGGCAATTTCTTGTTTTAGAATTTCCACGCGTATCTGGGCTTTCCTTTTGATTCTAAACTCTTCCTTAGATATATATTAAGCTTTGGGAAGAAAATCTTGCCTTTAATCTCTCTAAAATTTCCTAAAACAAGTCACACACGTGACTTTCCATATTTTGCGTTTGAGATCAAAACCCGTCGATTGAGCCAATTTTAATCGGTTTAAACACCCATGTTAGATTCCTAGACCCATAACAAGTCTACCCTATGAAAATTAGATGTTTAATCGACCTCAAACACCTCTAAAAATCCATCACCAAATCTGCCAGGAAACACGTTTTTAAGTTTTTGGTTTCCCGCCAAAATCTGTTTTGAAAATTTGAGAAGAAATGTGACCTCCCCCTATCCAGTGCCGGTCTGTGCTTAGCAGCTGCTTGGAAATGGGTTACCCCTTATCCAAAATGAGAGTCCGAATAGCAAGTGTCCTCCCAGGAGCCTTTAACAACTTTTCGAGCCAATTTTTCCGCAAAAGCCTATTTCTCCAAAAACACCTACAAAGGGATAAAATAACAAAATTAGTACAAAAATGGGTACTAACAATATATACAATAGAGATGAAAATAGACACATAAATGCGTCTATCAGTTTCAACTAGAATGCAGTGAACTGTATAAAATCTAAACAATTAACAAAATGTAAATCTCATGAAACTTGTTTAGTATATTTCCCTAAACTATCTCATTGTCTTATAATGTATATAGTTGTATCATTGGGAAATCATCAGAACTTGAGAGATCATTGTTCGCTCATTTATTTTGCCTATGGCTGAATATGAAAGATTTAATTCATTTTGGTAGCTTTTTTGTAATAATACCGTTAATAGATCCAAATCTTTTTAGTTGAACAAATTTTGATGATCAAATTTTATGTCAAAGTTTCATGAGAATTTTTTATTTTTTTTTATTTTTTTTGATTCTAATGAAATCCACAGTACTGATTGTAGGTTAAAAGCAATGGCTTCTGGGAAACCTCCACCCGAGGGGAGTGCGCATAAACATCCCGAGGAGAAGGGGAAGAAGAGTGGTAAACAACCCAAGAAAAGGGAATGAGCCGAAAAAGAAGTGGAAGTGGTAGTGGAGGTCGTGGAGGACAGGTAAATAGGTTGTTGATGGATCTTTGTATGGTTTTTGTAGTTCCGATTAGCTAACAAGGATGCCTTTTGGCTTGTGTAATGCTCCAGCTACTTTCCAAAGGTGTATGGTAAGTATCTTTTCAAAATATGTTGAAAACATCATCGAAGTATTCATGGACGACTTTAGTGTCTTTGGTGATTCATTTGACCTTAGATTGAACAATTTGTCACTAATCCTTGAACGATGTGTTGAAACAAATCTTGTGCTAAATCGGGAGAAGTGTCATTTTATGGTAACTCATGGCATAGTTTTAGGCCATATAATATCTTCTAAAGGCTTAGAAGTCGATAAATCTAAGATATGCCTTATTCGTGCTCTAACCCCTCCCACTTACGATGAGGGAGATACGCTCTTTTCTTGGTGATGCAAGTTTTTATCGAAGATTCATCAAGGATTTTTCCAAGATAGCATCGCCACTTTGCAACTTATTGCAAAAAGATGTGGTTTTTAACTTTGATGAAAAGTGTGTGGTGGCATTAAATCGTTTGAAAGAAATTTTGATATCAGCCCCTATCATTAAACCACCGGATTGGAGCAAGCCTTTTGAGCTCATGTGTAATGCAAGTGACTATGCGGTTGGTGCGGTGCTTGGGCAGCGTGTGGGGAAGATACCTCATGCTATTTATTATGCTTCTAGGACACTCAATGAGGCCCAGCAAAACTACACAACCACTGAAAAAGAGTTGTTAGCTATTGTATTTTCATTGGAGAAATTTCGCTCTTATCTGATTGGTACAAAAGTTGTTGTTTTTTTCTGATAATGCAGCACTTAGGTACTTGCTTACGAAGAAAGAGGCGAAACCGGGGCTCATACGATGGATTCTACTCTTGCAAGAGTTTGATATAGAGATCAAAAACAAGAAAGGAATTGAGAACACCGTTGCGGACCACTTGAGCCATCTTGCTATGGACAAGGAAACTATCCTATTGCGTGAAAGTTTCCCGGATGAGCAACTATTCTCAATTGCCTTTGGAGAACCATGGTACGCTGATATTGTTAACTACTTAGTGTCCAAACAAATCCCTAAGAACTTGTCTCGTGCTGAGAGGGACAAACTTAAGAAGTTAGGAAACCAATACATATGGGATGATCCATACTTATGGAAACATTATAGTGACCAGGTAATAAGAAGGTGCGTTCCCGAATATGAATTTAGTTCTATCTTGTCTTTTTGTCACTCCTATGCTTGCGGAGGACATTTTGGGAGTAAGAGATCCGCTCACAAGGTACTTGAAAGCGGTTTATATTGGCCAACCTTGTTCAAGGATGCATATACATTTTGTACAACTTGTGATAGGTGCCAAAGAACAGGCAATCTAGGTGCTCGAAATCAAATGCCACAAACTTTTATTCAATTTATTGAAGTTTTTGATGTATGGGGTATTGATTTTATGGGTCCTTTTGTCAACTCTCATGGGAATTTTTATATCTTACTTGTTGTTGATTATGTCTTGAAATGGGTGGAGGCTAAGGCCACCTCAACTAATGATTCTAAAGTGGTTTCAGATTTTGTGCAAGCTAATATTTTTGCAAGGTTTGGGATTCCAAGAGCCATAATTAGCGATGGGGGTTCGCGCTTCAAAAACAAGTTCTTACAAAGCTTGTTGAAGAAGTATAATGTGTCGTACAAGATTGCAACACCTTATCATCCCCAAACAAATGGACAAGCCGAGGTTTCTAACCGCGAGGTGAAGTCCATATTAGAGAAGACGGTGAATCCAACAAGGAAAGATTGGAGCATGCGAATTAATGATGCTTTGTGGGATTATAGAACCTGTAAGGACCCTCAAGCTCGTCAACGCTATTAGACCAGTCAAGAGACGATTTAGCCGATAAGGACTCAATTAGTTTAACACGGACATTAATTAGTAGAAATGAATCTAACAATAATCTGGATACGAAACTAGTATCACTAGATAGATCTCGAATACGAAATGGACTACTCGTACGCGTCAATCGAATACCGGATGAAGAAGAAAATCCCTCAAACTGTGAGAAGGGTAAAATGGTCATTTTATAGCCGATGCTATCACGGAAACCAAGACTTACTTCTCTGTGCACCGAGCGTCTGCCCATATCCTGCATTTCGGGTGCCTCAGTATTTTTTCCCTTAGTTTTATCCAAAACCGGATCGAAGAGAATTCATTCTCTTATCTCCTTCTTTTCTTTTCTTTCCTCTCTTCTGTTCTTCTTCTTCTTTCCTTTCCACCTCTGCTGTTGATTTTGAGATAATCTTGAGAACTGAGTTGAAAGAAATAGGCGATGGAGTAGATCAAATGAAGAATCATAGGTTGCTGTTACGAATCATGAAGTAGAAGAAGATGATGTCGTGAATCGTAAAGAGGAGATTATGATTTCACTCTAGGGTTCTGAGAGATGAAGTTGATTGAGGATTTATATTTAAGTTGAGTATGAAATCAAGTAAATAATAATGGGTGTTGTGTGTTGAGAGCTAGAGAGAGGGTTTGGCAGATGATTCTATAATTTCAGTGAAGAAATTAGGGTTAGGGTATTGTATGAAAATTTCAGAAGAGGAATTGGAAGATAAAACTGATGCTCAAGTGGAATGATTGGAGATGGGTATTTTGTCAATTGGTCAGGTGAGGTAGAAATTTCAGATGAAATTGGGTTTCAGGTTATGAATAGATAAATCGGTAAGTTAGGGTTTTGTGTAGGATTTCTTGTGAACCTCAAATGGTGGAATTGGAATAGCAGATGGAAGAGATGAGGTTGACGATGAGGAGTTAAAAGCAAGAGGAGAAGTTTGATGTCAAGTACCCGTGTGGAATCATTTTTTGAGGTATTTGTCTTCTGTGTTAGTTTTATGAAGATGTTTAATTTCTCTGATTGAGCATGTGTTTTGATATTGGGAAATCAAGACTTGAGATGATCATGATAGATATGTAATGAGACTGTATTTGTAGTTGGGATGTACTGAATCACATGAAATTGTGGATATAAGATGTAGGAATATGTGTAGCTGAAATTGATTAAGTGAATGTAAAGATATTGTTCTAGGTTAGTGACTCTGCGGTGTTATGATAAGTTTTTGTTGAAGTTAATGGAACTGGTGGAGATTTAATTAAATGTGCAGAAGGTTGATTATGGATACTGGTAATTCACCTGTGCTTAAATTGAGGCTTAGATGAATGTCTAAAAGGTGGCAAAAAGGAATGGACATTGTAGATGTTGAAGCTGTTGATGCTGAAATGATGTAAGCAATAAAGAAATGGAAGTGATGGTGTTGATTTTAGCTGAAGTTGTGCCGCAAAAATGGAATTGAGGTGATAATGAAGCTGAACCTAGATTGGATGGACTTGATTATGGGTATTACAAATGGTAATGGAGTTATTTGTGTTTGTAGTGTTACTGAGTTTTCTGGGATTGTTAAGAGTTGCAACTATATTTTATAGAACTGATAGAAGAACTTCCAGATGTGTTGAATTAGAAGATTTCAAGAAGTGGGTAGATTCTCAGTAAGAAGAGAGATCTTACAGCTGATGGTATTTGGAGTCGATTGCCTGTACAATTAAGGGGTGATAAGATTGTAATGGTATTGTGAATCATGAACTGTGAGGGAAAAGTAGTTGTAGCAGATTGATGTATGAACTGTGCTTACTTGAGTTAGTGAGATGATATTGCAGTTTGTAGTGATGCTGCTGTAGCGAGATTATAATGGTTGTTGCGAGAGTGGAAGATATGTTGGAGTGTTTGTTGTATGAATGCAGTTGGTGGTCTCAGTGTAGGCTTGTAACTGCTGCATTTCAGGTAAGCCGAAATTATAATTGAGAATGTATCATGGAGTTTCTTTGGATTTGAATGAGATGAGTTAATGATAAAAGTTGTAGTTTTAGTATATGGAATTGGAATGATAGATGTACAGGAAAGTTACATCTTTCTAGTACAGTTTTCAGAGGTTTGTTCAGGTTCAATATGCTGCGTTGCGTCATTGTGGCGCATTAGTATTCTTGGCCTTTGCAATGGCTCAGGCCTGAACCATTCAGCCTGTCTGACTGTGCTGATTTGGTCTGACTCTGATCTGAATCACTTGATTCGGATATCTGGTTGAGTCGATCTTGTTGACTCACTGGTCCAACCGATTTGACTCAGTTGACTGTCTTTGAACGTTGACCTGACCTAGACCATAGACGTTGACCGTTAATTTATTCTCTCTGATCAGACATTGACTGCTATTGACCGTCAGTTGACTCTTATGGACCAGGCCTTGGTTTAATGGGCTGGTTTAGTGGACTTGGGCTTAGGGCCAATTCTCATATTTTGATGATTTGGACCCCTTATGGTCCGAATTAGTTTTCGGTTCCTTCTACAAAGTTGTAGATCTTCTTAAAACGTATCAAATGGACTATAGATTGAACCCAATTGGATTAGTAAACCCTTGGATGTGCTAAAGATAGATTCTAAAAAGGTATAAAACCATAAATGGGCTTAGAACCATTAGATAAACTTGTATGATTCTTGTGTGAGCCATCTTGGCTAGATTCTTAGAGTTCTTATATGATTAACAGATAGTCCTTATTAACAACGATCGATCAAAGGATGAACCGGTGGTTCGTGGATCTCGAGGTAGGCATGGCTTGTCATCAATTCAAGTGGGAACTCCGTAACCTTCTTGTAATCATTAAGTTACTTTCTATTTGCGAACATGATGAATCTTTGATACTTCCGGACATGTTTCTGTGTTTATCATCTGTTGAAATGTTGTATGTGACTTGATGTGCGTGTAATATGCGTTGTATGGTTTCCCCGCAAGGAGTGTTTGTGATTCCCCACGGCTCCTTGCTAAGTTAAGTATGGCGGCTTATTTCCCGTTTTAATATTACCTAGTAGGGCGGCATCTTCCCTGTTTCGATAGTATTAACTAATTTAATAGTAGGGCGGCTTATTCCCCGTTTCAATATTGATTTAGTAGGGCGGCTTCTTCCCCGTTTCGCTATTATATATACTATTTTATTTTGGGGAAATCACACGTGTGCATATCATACTTGTTTGTCTAACTTTCTGATCTTGATGGTAATATTCTGAATCATGGTTTTTATGGGCACTCTGTGTGGACGATGTTATTATTATTGATTAGAGTTGCTCTCGCGTCGTCTTCTCCAATGAGTTTGGCGAGGTTAGAGTGACACTTGGTTCATGTTGCATAAATAGCTGAATGATTAGTTTCTTCGTGTTTCTTTCGATTTACATTCTTTTAAAACTGTGAAGCATGTTAGTGATTACTTGAGAGTTATATGTTTTCATTGAGCACCCTTTTGGGATGATTTGCTCACTCGTTCCCACTTCAGTTTCAGTTACCAGAAGAAATGGTGCATGTGAAGATATCCGTGTTCGTAGTTTAAATCCTTACCGAACTGTGTTACATTTATGATTCTTTTGTATATGTGTATTCTTATACATTGTAAAACAACATACTAATATATTAATATCATTTGAGAGATCTTCACTTATGAATATCAGAGTGTTGGGTTCAAGTTGGTTTTAGTTCACATTATGTAATTAGGATTCTTAAAATCGTCAATTTTGAATTGATTTCTCAATTAGGTTGTAATCCTATCATCTAAGCAGGTGTATGATTTGAGTCGTTACAGAACCGCATACAAGACACCTATTGGGATGTCTCCCTTTAGGCTTGTGTATGGTAAACCTTGTCACTTACCCGTTGAGATTGAGCATAAGGCGTTTTGGGCTATTAAGCAATGCAATATGGATGTGGATGGTGCTGGAAAGCAAAGGAAGTTACAACTTCAAGAGCTAGAGGAGCTTCGCAATGATGCATTTTAAAGCTCACGCATTTACAGGGAGAAAACGAAGGCCTTTCATGATATTATGATTTCTAGGAAACAATTCTGCATTGGGCAAAAAGTGCTTTTGTTTAATTCTCGCTTGCAATTATTTCCGGGTAAATTAAGGTCACGTTGGAATGGACCTTTTATTGTTACTAATGTGTTTTCTCATGGTGCAGTAGAAATTCGTAGCATAGCTACAGGTAAGGAACTTAAAGTTAATGGGCACCAGTTGAAAACATATTATGAGAATTTCACTTCCGAAGTGGTGGAAGGAGTTAACTTTGTGGAAGTACTCCCTCTGGAGGAGTCATAGAAAGCAAGGAGATAGTCGGGCTGACGACTTTAAACCAAGCGCTACATGGGAGGCAACCCATAGGATGAGTATTTCTTGTCTTATTTTTATTTTCTGTTTTTGTCTTGTTTTTAGCTTTTCTTGTCTTGTATTTACTTTTTCTGATTTCTTGTCACATTTCATGGAGTATCTCCCACCTTGACTCTACTTGGATGACTCAATTTACATTGAGGACAATGTAAAGTTTAAGTGTGGGGGAGTGGTTAAGCTTGCATTGTAGATTTACCATGATTTTTCAATTTTTTTGTAAATTATTGCATGAATAACTCCAACTTGTAGTTAGTTTAGAGTCACATAGTATACATGTCGCTAAGGTTACATCGAAATTCTCACAATAGTGGCTGAACTTAAAGATGACAGAGAACGTAATCAGGTTTCTTGCTTGTATGAGAGTAAAAGTTGGATTTAACCATGCCAGTGGAAAATGAGGTGCAGACTGAATTCGGTATTAGAGTTGTGATCCCCTCTAGTGGAGACTACCCATTGTTACGTCATGAGAGGCACCGACCTTCACTCTTTGTACGTGTCTAAATATGTGTTTTTAGAGTGTGTGTCACCATACGTAAACTCCGGGTAGAATGGTGAGCTACCCAACCTCCCACCAATAGAAGCACTACTTTGATCTCTTGAGTGCTATTTTATCAATAATGGGGGTGACATCGAATTGCTAACTTACATACCACTTGTAATCTTGTTCGCAGTTAGCACCATCCACTTTATCTCTCTCTACACCAACAGGTCCGTAGAAACACCATCATCATCAACAAGAGGAGCATCACAAATTTGAAGGAAAGTTGAAGACGTTCAAGGTTTGCAAGAAACTATACACAAATGCGCAGATTTTAGATTCAAGTAAAGCAACAAGACTATGAGCATAGTAATTTGAAAAGAATGAATCTGTCATTATAAGAACCAAAGCTGTTTATATTGAAATTTCTGGCAACATCAATTCATCTAATTCATCAGCTAGATTTACTAGAAATCCTTGTTGTCAGCTCTGTAACGCTGGGACAAGTAAATCTGCTTGCCCCATGTATTCTCAATTGCCTCTTTTTGTTTTTGCGATTTTGATCTGCTTGCTCTTTGTTTCATTTTTTTAAACTTAAGTTTTAAACTCAATTACATGATTGTCCAAATACATGTTATGTTAACTGATACCACAACGTAAGTTCTAAACTTTCTTTTAGTTGTTGGTTTGTTCGGAAGATAGAAATGGACTTGCTTGTGAACGAGTGAATGAATAGATATAAAAACCTAGCCTGATAAGCTACTTAAAGATATCGGTTTTTTGAAATGGTCTTTCTTGTGAACGAGTGAATAGATATAAAAACCTAGCCTGATAAGATGCTTAAAGATATCAGTTTGTTTTCTTTTAGTTTAGACTTTTAACAAATGCTCTTCGGTTCTGTCATAAATAACTCCTTATGTGAGGGGATCATGGTCAGTTAATAGTGCACATATCTGTTTTATATTTCAATGCTTTTTGTCTGACATTATGTCCATCGGGATTGGATCAGTTTTAACAATATCAAATGCTGCAGGTAACGTCACATATATCAGGGCTAATTCTAGAGCAGCCGCAGGAGTAGCTGTTGCAAGAGCAGTCAAAGACGCGCCCTTTATATGTTTGTGTGCTTTTTGGGAGATGTTCGAAGTGTTCATTAGTGGCAAACTTTATAATATTACATTGAGCTAGCAAGATAATGTTGTAGCCTCTCACTGATATGTTTGTTTGTAATGTGGATGAGGAGAGTCAACTTCTTCTGATAGGTATAGAAGCCAGATTGGAAAATGTGGATGATGAGTACAAAAATCACCAAATAAAAGTAGAAGATGCATGCTCTAGAATGTCAAGCGGTTTTATGGTCGATTCCTCCAAATTTCATGAATTGGCAAATGTGGCTGATTTCTGTGAGGGAAAGGAAACTTAAATGGTAAGTGATACGTGTCTCTTTTGTGTAACTATTATGTCAGATTTCCATCGATTTTCTAAGAAGGTAACAGTTTATAAATGGAAGGCATTGAAACTTGTTAAAAATCAACTAGGAGAGGCCGAGTGAAATGCCTTGAATGAGTTCCAACTTCCAAGGCTTTATTAACTGAAAATGTAAGGTTTGTTACAGGGCCTACGGCCCATGGATGTGCGGTCCAAAAAGATAGTCTTTTGGTCTTCCCTTTTCCATGCATATAAAGTATTTATCCATGTAACTATACTAACTCTAATCAATGGAAAATACTTCTCTTTGTGCCTCTTTTATCTTTCTCTATATTTCTCCTTCAAAACGTTATAAGCACGAGTTCTTCCCTCCGCTAAAGATTATTATTTTTTTCAAGTTCTTATCAATCGTTTAGGTCATCTGCAATTGGGGATTTATGGAACTAGAAATTGGTCCTATTAAATCTCATGTTCGTGAAGAACATCTCCAGTTCGTGGTGGAGAAATTCCGATCCCGTAGATTGGTTCTTCCTCACAATCAAGTATGGTATCTCAAGACAAGGTATCTCTCAATCGATCCTTTTCTTTTATAATATGCAACCTTTGTCGTTTCACATGGGTTTGTTTCTATGTTGACTTATTTTAATACTGTTCATTATTTGCTTCATAATCTATTATCAGAAAGAGTATGATTGGTGTGTGTATAGATTAACCTTTGTTTATTAGTCTTTGGTTATGATTTTTGTCCTATGTTGTTTGCTATAGATGCAAAATGATTTTTTCTTGGTTTATCATATAGATTTTATAAACCATTTACTTTTTCTTTTGCAATCAACGATTATGCTTTTGTCTTTTAAGCCTAGAGTTGTAGGACTACCTGTTTGGTTTGTTATAAAAATAAAATAATAATAATAATAGCAACAAAGACTCATTGTTTTAACATTTTTTAATTTTTTTTATTAGTATATGAAAGTCTTCTGTCTGTGTGTCAATGAAATAGGTTAAATTTTATCTAGTCATGTATATGCCATATTCATATTATGTACGTATTATTTGTTTACAAATTTGGTCGATGTCTGTACTGTTAATATGAGGGATGATTTGTTTGTATTTGTATGTCATGGAATATGTTAATTGATTTGTTCAAAGCTGTTTTGTGTAACGCCAAAATCTTAGGTTAGATTTTATTTAATCCTGTATAGTTATGATTCTGTGATATTTATTTACTATAATTATTGTGTGTTGTTACATTTTTCTCATAAATTTTGTTCTATTAATTTTGGTAACGTCTGTATTATTATAAATTTATTGTGTGTTGTTACATTTTTCTCATAAATTTTGTTCTATTAATTTTGTAACGTCTGTATTATTATAAAAATGAATATTATAATGAAACGTTTTTTAGCTTCATAAAAATGAATCAATGTTAATTAATATACAATTTGAACTAATTAATGAATTAATGTTAATTAATAATATACGTGTTAATTAAAAGATTTTTAATAATAATATAGTTAATTAATAATATACAGGTTAATTAAAAATGAAAAAAAATAATTAATTAATTAATTAATGGTAACTAATATATAATATCCATAATTACCTTCCACTCATAAATAAGAGTAATAAAATATTTTCATGCATTCATGCAAGTCAATTTAGTTTCCACAGATACATTCATGCACATGCAAATACAATTAAAATAAAAATATATTCATGCATAGCAAAGTCAATATAGAGATAACTTTTAGTTTCCACAAATACATTCATGCACATATATAATTAGAATAATAATTATAATTATTTCGTATAAATATCACACTTATTTAAAAATGGTGTCATTTAATTGTTTGTTTTATTTCCTGT
>JAJJMB010017752.1:4619046-4661883 GCA_023531105.1 Papaver atlanticum | reverse complement strand
CCCATTATGCTTTAAGTAAGAGAGCATATCACTCATTTCACAAAGTCTTCATTAAAACATGATCGGGACCATCCTAAGATGCAAATGGTAAAAATTACATATTAGAAAGAAAACGAGGTGAAATCTATAAAAATATTCATGCAGAATGCGGACCATTAAAGTGACTTATGGCTCTGGTGAATGTTTTTACATTTTGAACTAGTTATAGTTCCCAAGAAGTTTTGCCATTGGAAAACTACTAGCACATATTATACATATAAGAGTTCACCACCCCTTGAAAATGCTAGCTAGTGCACATCAAAAGGACTTGATGGTTATTGCATGTTTAATAGGATCAATGTTAGAGCATCATATACCCCATGGTCTCGCAAAGGCTATCATCAAAGGTTACAGATGGTGCCTAAGGCATGCTTATGTGTACAAACCTACCTCTAACTACTTGGGGAATATGCAATATTACACGCATCTTCACTTATTCGTTTTAGACCCACAATTGGTAAACCATTCTTTGCGTACCAGTTGGTAACTGGATATAAGCCTGACATTTTTTTTGTTCTTAAGCAAGTTTGGTTGCACTATATATGTGCCCTTACGACTCCACATCGTACTATGATGGGTCATCAAAATGATTAAGTGACTGTGTTGGACAAGAATTTCAAACAATTATCCGTATTTTTAAAACTTTTGGCAGGAGATCTCTTACCGCTAGATTTGCGGGTTATCACTTTAATGAGACATTCTTCCCGTCGTTAGGGGGAGATAAGAAAAAGTATTTTCTAAGGGAACGACAGGAATTGTCTTGGTGTGTTCCCACTGTGTCTCATATTGATTCTAGTACTCCATAAATGTAAATGTTAAGTGACAAAGAATAATCGATTTTCAGAATGTACACTGATGTCGCTAAAGTGATGAGATCACACATACCAGCTGCAAATCTACCTACAAGGTTACGAATCCTCAATAAGGGATATACACCATAGTCTAAGGTGTTGCAACTACACTTAGCGGAAGTGTGGTTGAGGCCGTGGCTCCATAAAGGAAGATGGAGAGACCACCAGGTTCGATCAATGCTCACCTAGAAAGGAAGTAGATGAGTAAGGCATAACCTATAATTTGTATCATTAATGAAATCATCTCATTCTATTGTCTCTGACTATGTCCATGAATCAAAACTGGAGGACGCTCCAAAGTTTAATGATTCCAGAGAACAATGAAATCCTAAAGGATTATGAGAACACACACGAGTCACTGGAAAGATCGTGCGAGCATATTAATGATTATTTTTATATATAGTTGCTCAAGGAAATAGAGCAGTATAAGATCGAACCATGCTTTTTATTATTTAATGTCAACAAATAGCATATTTGGCCTACATAATCCAGGTAGAACTTGGTTCTTTGACAAATATACAGGTATTTGGTGTGGTAGTGCTAACCAACCAAGTGTAAATCCTATGGGACATACATGATTATTTGTCATAAAGCACAGTGGGAAGAATGAAGTCTCAAAGTATCAAGACTCGCCTTGTGGCGCGAGGTTTTTCACAAAGCTCTAGAATTAAGTACAATAGACGCATTGTTGTACTTAGTATAATAATGTACTCGATTAAATTTTACATCCTTAGGGAACTTGTTAGCTAGATATAGCTCAGCGCCAACGCAACGTTATTGGAATGGCATAGTGAATGTCATCATGTACTTAAAAGTCACCATTGACATAAATATGTTTTATCCCTGTAAAGACATTAAAAGGAATGCTAATGAAAGTGCAATCCAAAAGTTGTTGATTATAAAGGAACAATAATCTCGTCTCCAACAAAAGTAATCAGGGGGAGATACGGTAGACTATTTTCTAGGTCATTACTGATATTCAGTTTCGAAAAGTACATGACTAAAGGAACAGTCTGGAACAACTCTGAAAGTAATCAGGGGGAGATGCCGACATCAGGGGGAGGATCGAAGGATCTGATATCGACATAATTTACTTCAAAATTGAAGCTGTGTTGCACTCTTTTTCCCTTCGATCGAGAATAGTTTTCACAAAGGGTTTTGTTACTCGACAAGGTTTTTAGAGAGACAACACTAAAAACATCAAGTATGTTGAAGACATTAAGATCGCTATGATATTATTGAAATTATCTGAATCAAAGAAATGAAACGCGATAGTCTGTTAAGCAACGTAACTTACAGAATCAACAACATGGTCTTATAATATTCAAGTCACCAAAGTAAAGTGTGATATACTCCTTTTGACTGCATTAGACTAATGAAAATTGTCTTGACATCAGGGGGACCATCTAATGGTGTGTTGAACTATTTTCCTTCACCGAGGCTGCTTTTTCCCACCGGGTTTTGTTACTCGGTAAGGTTTTTAATGAGACAACAACAAACACCGGGAATGTAATTTCCCAGGTAAGGATATTGTATTTCCCACGAGGATTTTCTTCCTTAGGAGTTGTGAAGCAACTAGTTAACTTCAACGGAGCAAAGTGATCATGTGCAACAGATCACCCCTACTTGCATCTGTCACGTTGTACTCTTTTCCCTTCGTCAAGGTTTTATCCCACTGGGTTTTCCTTGTCAAGGTTTTAATGAGGCAACGTATATGCATCCAACTATGTTCTAAGTTTAATTAATATTGTACTCTTTTTTTTCTTTAGTTCAGGTTTTGTCCCTCTGGGTTTTTCCTGATGAAGTTTTAACGAGGCAATTAACTTAGACTCATCGATCTTTGAAGATCGTATTGCATGTGATAAACTACATGTAAAGTACGAGACAACATGTGAAGTACTACATGTGAAGAATTGTACCAAGGTTTTATCCCACTGGGTTTTTCCTTGTCAAAGTTTTAGTAAGGCAACTGATTTCAACACAAGTCATCAAGGAGAGAACGACATTTGAAAAAGCACTATGTATAAAGTTTTGTTATTGAACCGCACAAGGGGGAGTGTTACATGGCCTACGGCCCATGGATGTGCGGTCCAAAAAGATAGTCTTTTGGTCTTCCCTTTTCCATCAATGTATATAAAGTATTTATCCATGTAACTATACTAACTCTAATCAATGGAAAACACTTCTCTTTGTGCCTCTTTTATCTTTCTCTATATTTCTCCTTCAAAAAGGTTTAGATTTTTGATAGCCAGAAAGCATATAAGGGTTGATTGTAAGGTGTGTCTAGCTAGATAGATGATTCTGAATAGATGCAAGCTAAGAATAATCAGTTTATCTTCCTTTTGAATGAGGTCGCGGTACCTTTTTTAAGAAAATTTTCTGGTAGGGTCGATACATGTAATGCCTCTACTGCCTCGTCATGGAAAAAGTGGGAAAGCAACTATGTTTGAATTTCATTGTCATTCTTTTGAGTAATAATTTCTACTATCAATGCAACCTTTATGTATATCATGGGCAACAGTCTTGTATGCTAATCTTGAATATGCTCAAGATACTTAGTCGATTATGTTAATTGTTGATGTCATCTTGTTTTTTGGGTTAATGCTTAAACCTCTGAAGGAATCTTAACTCATTATTTGTATTATGTGTGAACTTATTCAGAACAGATTCCAAGAACTTGTATATATCCAGAAGATTCAATATTTGAAACTGGAAACCTTAAATGAACTCAGATGTTTCTCTGGATGAGGATCTTCAGCTTGACTGTATTGTTCATGCATGAATGGAACTTTTCTTTGAATATTCTTTTTAATATTATTGTCATCATGTTAGTCTAGATGTATTTCAGTAGCGCCTTCCATTTGAAAATTCTCCTTACAACTGTTTAGACTTTCCCATGGTTTGTGTTTCTACATCCTTACTTTTCACTCACTGTCAGAAGTTTATATTGGTATTCTGGTATGATGCATATTTTACTTGCGCGAATAATGTATGCTCTTCTATCTGCTGTTCTTGCTTGTGAAGCCGTGGAACAAAGTGTTTCTGATGAAACACAGTTCTGTCAATAAGTGCATTTTGGCATTTACTAGAAGCTATAATCCAGTATTCTGGCACAACATTAGTGGCTATGTTTTACTTCTCTGAAATGGTACGGCATTACGCTGTATGGTTACTGAAATATATGTGGATGTACCCGTGTTATAAATAACAACTCAAGCATGATCTACAAATTACCTGCAACTGAATTAGTATTTCAGTGCCTGAAAGATAGAGCGAAGTTCTTTTTATCGGACTTTTAGTAAGACTGATACCTTTTGTTGCATTGAGTTATACTATGTAGAGTCTAAGCTTAACTTTCCTGGCTAAATTGGGGCCTATAGGGATTAATTGGGGCCTATGACTAAAAAACAAAAAGGGTCATTAAGAAGTAATCTCTAGAAACCCTTTATCCTCCTATTTATGTTAATACCTAATATGCCCTTATTCATTAGTGATGATTAATTAAGTTAGTATTAGTTAAATTAATTAGTGTTTGAGTTTGATTATAGTGTTAGGATTAGAGTAGAAATTCATTTCCTCTTTTAAGGTTTGGAGGGAAAGAAGAAGTAGAGGGAAAAAGAAAAAACTAGGGTTTGTGATTTTCTTAGAAAAAATGAAACTTTATAGTGACGATGAAGACTCTAGTAGTGATGAAGAAGTGGGTGCATCAGATAATCATGATTTCGATCCTACTGAATTGGATAATTTGTTGAATGAAGAAGAGAATGTCAACCAAATAATGCTTGAGGATATTATTCAAGCACAAGAACAATTTCTCCGGGAAGAAGAAGGTGATAATGCTTCAAATAGACAGGTATGAGTTGTAACGATCTACAAACATGTATTTGCATGTCCCAAATGCCAAAAAAGGGGAAAAAAATCAAAACTTTAACCCAGAATCGGTTTATTCGATATCACCACATAAACCGATTCTGGGTAAAATCCCCAAATTGGGTACAACAATCGGTTGTTGTTAGTCACCACATAAACCGATTGTAGTATAAATTTTTGCGCGATGGGTACGTGACGAAAATCGGTTTTTGTTGGTGATGTGCATAAACTGATTTCTTCACTTGAATAATTACGTAGAATACACGGAGTTCACAATCGGATTATTTATGTGTATATGTAATCCGATTGTGGAGACAAAGTGTTCCAAGACAAATGAGAAAACAAATCGGATTACATTATACGCTAAATGAACAGATTGTGAACTTTGAAATTTTTTCGTTAAGTCCTTAATCGGACTTTATATTTGCACATATAAACCGATTGCCGACAATCAGTTGTCTCGACTGTAACATATAAACCGATTCTGAGTCCTAAACCGATTGTTGCGGTGTTTGAAGAAGATCAGCCCAAAGCCGTATCTCTGCTGGGTCCTGATACCTCTACCCACTATTTCACCGATTTGGAATGGAAAGAAAGGAATTATGCAAAGCAATGGTTTATAGACAAGGGCATAGAGATCAAATGCGCAATAGTTTTAGGCCGTCGTTCAAGTCATGACCGTTTGGAACTTGTTTGTGAGAGAGGTGGAAAGCAATAAAGTCACTGGGCAAAGGACAGACCGTACGTGAAGAAGACGACAAGGGAATACATTACTAAATCAAAGAAGTATGATTTCCCGTTTAAGATTATAGTTAATAGACCCAATAGACCCAGTGGTAAGGTATACAATCTCGATAAAGTGATGAATGGTTGTCATAATCATGATGATCCGGAATCTCTTATTGGACATGCGGCCGTTTGTGGGTTGAAACCACATCAATTGGAAACGGTGAGGTCGATGAAAGCGTGTAAACCAAGTGACATCCTTAGGAAGATTAAGGAGGATGATAAGAATAACTTTCCCACTTTGAGGCAAATTTACACGGCAATAACAGCCTTTAGGAAGAGGGAATGGGATGGTAGAGCGGTTATGGAACAATCTCAGTGGTTATCCGATCAACACGGATACACAATGAGGAAGCAAGTATTGGAAGGCAAAGTGACTCGTATTTTATTGGCGCATCCGGAGATGATCAAGTTGGCCCAATGCTTCTATCAAATTTTGTTAATAAATTGTACGTACAAGACCAACAAGTACAACATGCCGTTGTTAAACATTGCATGCCATACTTACGACACGCAAACTTTCACGGTAGCATGGGGGTTTATGGATCGGTCTCAGGCTACATGAAGATTGTCCATTACCACTGCTGTGTAGGTTTCATTATGACTCAGAGCTCACCAAGAAATGGCTAGAAAAATACGAGCCCAACATGAGGCGTTGGGAAGAGTTAGTCGAGCCGTATCAAGTGAAGGGTGTCCAAGTGCTGGAATGAGTATTTTCCTTTTATTAAGACCTTGAACTATCGGATGCTTATATTTGTTCGCTTTCATATATTGTATGTTACAAATCGAACCAAGATTAATGAATGAAAGTGATTTGTCTTTTTTGGGTACGTTGGACTCATGAAATTTGTAACATAATCGGTCTTCTAATACGTTTTTAAAGTCCGATTTTGGAGGTAGTTTGATGTAGCTTTTCCAGAATCGGTTTATACGACAACTGTTGTAAACCGATTCTGAATTCAAAAAAGAATCGGTTTACGAAGGAACTATTATAAACCGATTCTGAATAAAACTTGTCTTGGATTCTTTCAGAATCGGTCTGTATGGACGATAATGTAATCCGATTGTGGGGAGAAAAAGTTACAGAAGAACAGACAATCTTTAACTCAATAATCGGATTACATAAGGTCTAACATGATCCGATTGTGGACCATTTCCACTTTTCATAAACTCTTAAAATTGAAACTAGCATGGTTCTATTTCTTAGTGTGAGCTTCAACTATCAATGTCGTTTCGAAATGATAAAACCGCTCTCATCTCCAAGCGGTATATTCATCCTGTGCCGCGAACCTGTCTCCTCTGTGTCTAGCGAGAATCTTATTATACTTGAGGCATAATTTATTAACATGATTCGTCCTTGAACAAATGTGGGCTGGTTCATAATTATAGCGTGATTTCTTGCTTGTCTGTTTAACGAAAGGACCCCAACCAACTTGAAGCCAAAATATACTCTCATGTTGATGTTCTTTGGGAAGATCCTTGACTATGTAATAATTTTTCACCCATTCGGTCTCTTCCTCAACATCCTTCATTCTTTCCCTTAGTTGGAATTGCTCTTGACCTCGTTTCTTTGCCTTGAGTTTCTTTTCATATTTTGTCGCAGCCGATGACGATGATATGATTTCTTTTGTAGTTATTTGTTTGTTTAACACTTCATCCATTATATTAATATATTTGTTAGGTGGTGAAGACGAAGTCGCATTTGTAGTTATTTGTTCGCTTCTTTTGCGTATCTCTTCTTCCATTGCCGCAATTGATTTGGTTGTTCGCTTGCATCTTCTAAGTATGTGTTCGATTGAATTGGTAGTTGATGATGATGGATTTGACATCTTCAAATAAAAAAATTTAACAATGAATAAAGATTTCTTTGGATTAGGTAGTGTATGATAGAGAATAGGCTATCCTCTTTATATACACAAAGTACCAACGGCTATAAATTCAACAACAAAAAATAGTCGTAAACAGTGATTTCTTAACAAATCCTAACTTGCACCCAGAATCGGTTGATATGTGCATTATAGTAAACCGATTTTGGTTGATGTTCATCACATCAACCCAGAATCGGGTTATGTATGTGCACAATAAAAACCGATTGCTGGTAACATCAACCACAATCGGACTATATATGGTGCACACATAAACCGATTCTGGGTGGATTTTCAGAAAATATGATGAGTGAATTTCAAAGATTTAGAGGTAAATCATTGTAGAGTACCTATTAGAAGGAATGGATTAAAGGGATTTAACTTAATCACTTGAATTGTTTGTTTTTGACTTTTTTTCAAAACCCAAAAAGAAATTAGATTTCAATTTTTGTTTTTGATTGATTAGGTTTTAGTTTTGATTTTGATGGAAATTGAAAATAATTTGAGTTTTGATTAATGATTTTGTGATTTGTTAATTAAGTGATTATGATTTTTTATTTGTATTTGTATTAGAATAATTAAGGTTTATTTCAAGGTTAATTTAGTATTTTTACCATCAGTTAGACACCCCATATCCTTCTCTTTAGGTTGGTTGAAGTAATTCATAGGCCCCAATTTAGCCAGGTTAACTTTGTACTATCTTTTATAACATCTTTCTATTATATGGCGGTGAGTGCGTTGAAAATTATAGTCTAGGCTTAACTTTGTAAATTCTTCGCATTTAACTATTTTGATTACAGAGGTACTGCAAGTTTACTAAGCTCTTGATTGAATTTGATATATAAACTTAATCCATTTTTTAAAAAGAGTTGACAAAAATTCCCAACCAATATAGTTATATATCGGGGAAAATTATTTCTAGCCCAATTAACTTTTTTTATATATCAAAAACCCGTCATTCAAATTCTATATATAGAGAACCTATAACCATTTAAAATATAACTTGTTTACTAAAATAACCTTTAACCTAATTAATTTCATTAAAAAAATAAAACAAAAAACCTGAATAATGGAGATTAAACTTAATCCGTTAAAACTCTCTACGATAATTCTTTTACTTTCCTAAACTAACTCCCTAAATTAATTACTTTTTGTCCGTTTTTATCTCTCTCTATAATATTATCCGTTTTTATCTCTCTATAATAATTCTTTTACCTCCCTAATTTAACTCGTTGTATCCGATTTTATCTCGTTGCTTATCAAGTCTGTTTGTTAGTCTCTCTCACGGAAAACCTAAAATTCCTTTAAGCCGACATAAATAGGAAAAAAAAAATGCAATTACGTATCACCATGCGAAGTTTAGGCCAGAAAACTCAATCATCACCATGCACAAGTCCTGAAAATTTTAATCTTTACAGGTGCAATTGGTGAAATGACGGATTTTCACAACGTTTTGGTGAAAATTTGCAGTTATCACCATGGGAAGTTTAGGCCAAAAAAACTCAATTATCACCATGCCGAAGTTCGGGAAATTCTAATTGGTGAAATGACGAGTTTTCACAGCGTTTTGGTGAAAATTCCAATTTTTCACCTATAATAGTGCCATGTTGAAATTTGTGAAAATTCTAGTTTTCCATGAATAAATCGGTGATAATCACAATTTTCATATTAAATAATCTGTTGCGCCGATAAAAAATCACAAATCAAATGTTTTGGTTTGCAATTTCGTGCACAATAATGTAATCATAAATCATCTTCTTTTTTTTCCAATAGGAATACCTAAATTGAGATCATCATTAGTCTAATCAAAAATAGGGACATACCAAAATTATACAATCACCAAATTCATGCACAGTAGACAAAACAATGAAATTGGAATTAGCGAGACAAATGCTGCAAGGATTCAAAACTCAAGTGACAATTACAGAATTGCTCGGAATTATTATCTAGAGATCTGTATTAACAACCCTAGCACCAACTTTAATTAACAAAGACTCTCCAACTTTAATTAACCAAGACTCTCCACCGGAAGATTTGGTATCTAACCATAGCTGAAGTTTTCAAAATCCCCTGCTCATAAATGCTTCCACCATTTTATTTCCACCCTTTCTTCACCATCCGTAATCGCAACTAATCATCCAAAGGCACTAGCTATAGTTGGTTCTGATACACTAATCATCCAAAGGCACCATCTTCGATAGCTGCTATTACGGATTCCTTTCTTCATGGTACAAAGAGCTTATCGGTGCGAGTTACACAATCGTATCAGAGATCTAATAATGAGAATGGGTTTTGAGAGGGAGAAAACTCCTCAAACTCCTTTCCGGACCCAAATCCTTTACCACGGAAGATGGAGAGAGAAAAAACGCACAAGAAAATTAAGAAAGAATGAATCAACTAACCAACCTAAAGTTTGATAATAAGAGGAGAAACTGTCGCCCAAAAAAACGCTCATGACTACTTAGTTGACCGGTTATAAGTGAAATTAGTTGCACTATTAATTTCTTAATAATAATTTTTTTAATAAATCATAATTTGTAAAGGTTAATTTAGTCCACTTAAAGTATGGAAACCTAAGTTTAATCTGAAACTAGTAATCTTAGCCGTCCATCTTTTGTTTTGGGCTATAGATATATCCTATCTTAATGATGGGTTTATAGAAGAGAGAGGAACCAAACATGGGTTCCTCAGAAATTTCCACGTTATATATCTTAATCTTATTTTCTGTCCCGAAAATAGCCGTATTCTAGGTAAAATCCAGGGTCCGTCCCTTTTATCTTTCGTGTACGCCCATTTCAGGAACTGGCCTGAACTCTACCTTATTCCGGTGACAGTTTTCTTATCCTAAAAGTAAGAAAACTAAGAACCTCTTTTTTTCTTTTTTTTAAGAACAAAATTCATTAAAAATCATGTTATCTCACTAAGAGGTGAGACAGGTGATGAGCAAAGTACAAAATATAAAATGTCAAGTAATCAGAAACTGTGTACATGATAGCAGCATCCTTCCAGTTAGGAATGACCATATGTAGAGAGAAATTCTCGAAAATATTCTCTACTAGACCAATTAAACAATAGACATTTGACGGTGTTGCAAGAAGGATGGGCCCACCCTCATGTGACTGCTTTGGGAATTACATTTTGAACATAAATAAGGAACCCTGTTTTAGGGTATACATAAAACTTTCGGGGCATACTGAATAAAGACAAAAAAGAGTTGTAAATATCAAAATCAATAACCCCTTAACCAAATATTTTTAGTAATGGAAAATCTGCCATTTTATGATTAGTATTAATACTAATGATTAGTTATAATAATCCTGATTAGTGATTAAAATAATTTAGTGAGAAAAAACCTAGGAAAATACACATCAATTACAACAATGATCCGGAATTGGCATATTTCTTAGATTATGAAAATGATTTTACACAAACTCAAACTCAAACTCAAGCACAAACTCAAGGTGATGATTTTTATGAGCCAAATCCAGATGATGAATACATATATGAGGAACCCAATGCTTCTAATACACAGGTACACTTCTATCTTATGTTTAATCTCACTTTTGTAGCTTGAAATCATCAAAAGTTTGTGTTTTTTCACTAAGGTTCGGCGAGTCTGGATGAACAGTTCGACTAGCTGAAAGTGTTATGATTAGGAGCCGAACCTACTTTCTAGACCATAGTTCGGCTTGTTTTAAATTGTCATAAGCAGCCGAACCATACACTGAAACTTTTGGAAGAAAAATTGTTAAAGGTATGGCTTATATTGTGAAATTCGTAAGCGCCGAACCTTTTGGAAATACATGGTTCGGCTTTTTAAATTAGTAGAATACAAGCCAAACCTTATCATTTATATTCCTGAGAATTGTTGAGTTTATAATTTTGAATTGGTTCGGCACATATTGTGAATATCGTAATAGCCGAACCTCATAAATGTGCTAGGTTCGGCACGTATTTAGATTATCGTAATAGCCGAACCTCACCATTAATTTTTCATTGTATTATCTTACCTTGTGTTATTCTTTGTAGATCGTGCTTGATGGACCTGTACCGATGGAAAATCAACCTGATCCCGTAGACATAATTCACGAAGATACTAAGGATCACTTCCAAAATGATTTGGTATGTAAGAACTTGTTGTTTACCTTAATGTTGTCGGAATATTCCGAAGTTTTTTTTACTAACTATTTGTGTTTGAATCAACGTAGAGATGGAAAAGTAAACCGAAGTACTGGCTTGGGGTGAGGAACACACGATGAAGATAAATTGTGTACTAGTTAAAGGACGAAAAAGCCGAGGGGATCGGTTTGAATTGATTTGTAAGCGAAATGGAACCGGCGATAGCAAGGCTAAAAAGGGTTCTATATATGTTGGGAAGACCGGGAGAAAGAATAGAACAAAGACGAAGAAAACAAAGTTCCCTTTCAAGATCGTTTTCAACCTCAAGAACAAGAATAAGTCCTTGAACAAAGATGATGAATATTGGGTTATGAATAAAGATATGGATTGTCGTCATAACCACCCACGTCCACGTGACCTTCATGGACATGTGAAAGTAGCGTGACTCAAACCCAACGAGATGCTAGAAGTGGATAAAATGACACGAGCACGTATGCCACCATCTAGGATTCTTAGTAAATTGAAGGAGGACGACAAGAATAACAAGTCGACTATGCAAACTATCTACAATGCAAGAAATAAGATTAGAAGACTCAATTTGCAAGGTAGGATGGTGATGCAACAAGTGATGTGGTTAGGGGTGTAGCATAACTACGCTTGCCAAAAGAAGTTGGATGACTTTGGTCAAGTGACACACCTTTTTCTTGCACACCCGGAATGCGTCCAATTGGCTCTCTGCTTCCCACAAGTTATTATATTGGATTGCACGTACAAAACTAACAAATATGAGATGTCGTTGATGAACATTATTGGGCATATGTCGACAAAGGAACCGTTCACCGTGGCTTTTTGTTTCTTGAAAAACTAGAAGAAAGAGAGTTATGTTTGGGGGTTAGAACAATTGAAGTTAATATTCCGGGAGGGTGCTCTTCCTAAAGTGTTTGTATCCGATCAAGATTCATCGTTGATGTATGCTATTAATAAGGTATTTTCGGATGCTTTCAACTTTCTTTGTACGTTTCATATATGGTGCAATGTGAGGAAAAAATGCCAACCAATAATTCAACCACTTAAGATGAAAGAATTAGAGAATATTGCTAAACTACCGGAGGAAAAACGAGTAGTGAAAAAGAGAGAATTCTTGAAACAATATGAACACAATGAGATGTTGTGGGCTTCTTTCTATGGATAATGGGAAGCTTTGGTATGGTCAATCACCGAGGATGTCTTTGAAGAAAATGTTAAAATGCTTATTCGTCATTGGAGGACCGACTACCCCGACGTCATTACTTATTTGCTCAAAGATGTGTTGGAACCTAATAAAGAAAGGTTCGTGTCTTGTTTCACAAATTGACACAAACACTTCGACAACCAAGCCACAAGTATGGTAGAGTCGGCTCATTATCGGTTGAGGAAGAACCTTTTTGGATGCGTTTACACGTTTGTCACGATATTTTATGCTATTGATGAATATTTCAAAAGTGATGTTGTGAGAATTAAAGCGGCGTTCGAACATAACCTTATGTTCAAACACAAGGATTACAAAAGTCAATGGATACGGGGATTAACTTATAGAGTCTCCCATCTATGCATTGACTTATTGATGAAAGAAGTAGATTTGATTGAGACATTTGGCGCCAACTTGGAAGAAGAGTGTGTTTGTAAAATGAAGACATCTATGGGACTTCCATGCCGCCACGAAATTCTTCGGTACAAGGATGGTATCATACCATTTGAGGATATTTATCATTTTTGGAAACAATTAAGCTTCGATCCTCTCCCAACCGAAGACGACGAGGATGATCTAGAGATTTGGGACACGGCAAATGGGAAAAAGTTGGCGGAGATGTATAGGAAGATGTTCCGAGCTCAAAAACAAATACTATGGCACAACATGATGCCGGTCATGTATCCTTTCACCCAAGATAATATTTTGGAACCGGAGAAGGGGGTCCCGAAAGGTAGGAAGACTAAGAAAATGAATAATTTCCAAACTAGACAAGCAAACAAGGAACTTTTGGCTACCCATAGGGATCCATCCGGCGTTGAATACCATGATGCAAGGTATGAAAAGGAAAAGAAGGAAATAGAGAAGGTGATGAAGGAGCAAGAAGTGAAAGTTCCAAGAAAACGTGGTCGTCCGAGTATTCAAAAATCCGAAACAAGTAACAAAGAGGTCAGTGAGAATGATTATCCGTCACAAGAAAAGGATAGTAAAGAGGATTTCAAGGGGAAGAGTAAGATGTATCCTTCACAAACCAAGATAAAGGAGAAAAGGACCGTACATGAAATTGGTAGGATGAGAGGACCCAAAAGAGATAAGTCTGGTAACTATTTGAGGTTTATCAATTTTATATACGATAACTACTTGGAAGATCTATCGTTGATAATTCGTGTGCATATTGTAGCAATGGACGACGTACAAGGTGATGGAAATTGTGGATATTACGTCACGGCGGAACAACTTGGTCCTTTTAAGGAAGGGAACAATCCGGTGCCCCATGAAAATGAAGTCAACTATATTTGGCAACGATTGTTACAAACCCTATGCCGAAACAAAGAATTCTACAAGACAATGATGAGAGGAGGTCCAAAAGGAGATGTAGGGGTAGCAACGGAGTACATTGCATTCGAACGTCGTTTACATGGGGATTTAATAATCACCCAAGAACATTGGATGTCAATGCCCAATTGTGGGTTTTTAATAGCGGAGACATTCGATTGCGTCGTACATTGTTTCGCATGGACGGGTAGTGGTTTTACTTACACGCCTCCAACAAAACCTTGCCATGATTGTGTAAAATATAGAAGACTTGTTATTGGATTTTTTTCAAAATTGTCATTTTATCGACCTCAAACTTAGACCTGGTTGCCCATTACCACCCTTGATGATTGCAGCCTTTTGGCCTAGATTTGAAAATAATTATTCGATGGATTGGTGTGTAAATTATGCGACGGAAATGGATCTTTGGAAAGCTTTGAATGCGTCGCTCCCAAGTGGACAAGTAATTATGTTTTCAAGTGATGAGGATGAAGATGATGAGAAAGAGGTTAATGAAGAGGATGAGATTCGTTTAGGATCTCCATAAAAATGTGCTTTGGATTTATCCGCGTATTCAATCTATTTTGTGTCTTTTGGTTTTAGCGTATGATGAGGATGATAGAACACTAGAATTGCAATCACATGTACCCTCAAAACACAATATTTGAATGATTTACTCTTTTTTTAATGAAATGTGTCGTTATTTGGAACAACCTTATTATTAATCCATCCACCAAAACCAAGAACACGGGAGATGGTTCGGCTAACCAATTACGAGCCGAACACATAAGAATTGCAGGGTTCGGCTTATAAACTTGGTTTAATATGAGCCGAACCTGCCAAATTTAAAAAACCAGAGTTTTTTTTGTCAGGTTCGGCTTATAAACATGGTTCAATACAAGCCGAACCTGACAAATTTAAAAATCCAGAGTTTCTTGCCAGGTTCGGCTTATAAATTAAGTTTCTTACAAGCCGAACCTGACACTCCAACTATCATTCAAAATAGAGTTTTTTCATTCATAGAAATTGTTGATTACATCCTTGTTACATACCATCTTCTACATAGCAGCCTTACAATAAATATTTTAATATCCCAAACGGGTAATGAGAAACCTACTAAGGATGTTGTAGTGATCTTCGTACTTGAAATTCTTTCCTTTCCATCTTCGTCATTCCTCTAGAGCTCGCACTACAATCTCAGAGTCTGTTTCACCCTTGAGTCGATATAGGCTAAATATCCGAACTAAAGCTATAAAATCTCTGACTTTTTTTTTAATAGTTTAAATTCGGCAAAACAAGGACGCACTATTCCGGTTATGAGGATTACCTGTTTTCGTGCAGAAGGCTTCATGAATTCTAACCAAGTAGTACATACTCATCAGACCCTTCACTCGTCGTTCTTCACCCTTCTTTGGATAGTATGCTACGTAATTAGTGTAAAGAGACAAATCTTCTTCTAGAGTAAACTTTGGAGTTGGGGATGACATTTTTTGATCATATGTGCTTTAGAATATGAAACAACATGTAGCTATATATAGAATACAGGTTTTCAACGGCTATATTTTTCAAAAAAAAGAGTCGTTCCTAGATATTTGTGAAATATTGTCAAGGTTCGGCTAGTTCGATTTTTGGAACTCAAGCCGAACCTTGATAAGTAATGGCTATAATTTTAAAAAGCTTGATAATTCTTACAAGTTCGGCTTGTATTGATAGTTACAGGAAGAGCCTAACCTTACACTGAACTGGTGTTAAACATGATAAAAACTAAAAATTATCTATAACACGATTAAAACATAAAAGTCAAATTGTCGATAACACGAAATAAACTAGCAAACACAAAGAAAGTCGAGTTGTCGATAACAAGGTTAAAAAATCCGAGATAAAAGTATACTTAATCAAACATAGAAAACATAAAAGTTCATTGGCACCTCTTTCCGGTTCCACGACCACTTTCACGGCCTCTTCTTCTAGCACTTTCACGTTCATTTTACGCCTCGCCGTCATCACCGGTTGGGCCGCTACTACTACCTCCGCTTGTGCCTTCACCGGCTTATCGATCCCTCTTCTTCGTCGGCTTTTTTGTGGGTACCTGGGGTCCTCTTCCTTTTGTTATAATAGCATCCCACTCGTCGATGAGATAATGTTGTTCATCAACCGTCAACGGTGTTTTGCAACTAGCTTTCTTCTTCATTTTCTTCACCATCTTCTTACCCGCCGCAACCTAATTTCATTTTTCAACAAGTTTTAATTATGAGTAACTTATATAATACCTGATTATTTTATAAAAAATTCAAGAGTAAAGATTAATGCAATTATTACCATTGTCTTGAAAGCCTTTGATAGTTCTTCATAAGTGGGATTTTTGAAGATGATGGTCGCCTTTTTCTTCCCCTTCGACTTATCAACTATCTTCTGACTTTCCTTATTGATAATAAAAGGATGAGAAATTTGGTTGTACCGATCCATGTAGCCCGTATCAGCTTCACGAGGATCATCAGGCACGGGTGTTATCGAACTCATATCTAATATGTTGGCATCCAAATTCTTCCAATGCCCAATGCTAGGCTCGGAATCATACTTTGGAGTCCATGAAGAGGTGGTGCTTTAGTTCCAGTAGAACTCTTTGGCATCAACGTGAATTTCTCGTCAAACAATAGGACCTTTTGGACGGCTCCTTCTTGACGTAGTACTCGCCGAGGATCAAAAATTACACAACCACCAGGATAAAATAATGGTCCATAGTACATACCCACCGGCCTGTATTCATTACGAACAGCTTCATTGCTAAAGACATCCTCCTCCCTGGTATATGGATCAAAATCGACGGCATTGACCTCCAAAGAGTCTAACTTCTCTCTCAAATTTGCCACCAACTGCTGTTTATTCCTTGCCATCTCCTCCTCAAACTTGTACCGTCCCTCTGTTGGAAGTGTATCAACCCAATCAACATCCTTTTCAAGTGTTTTTTCCAATTTCAAAGTCGAAAAATGGTCATATACCCACACCCACATCAAAATTAAAATAAGAAATGATATGCGAACTTTTGATTCTATAACAGTGTAGGATTCGGCTCGTACTGTAATTAAAATATAAGCGGAACCTATCCGACTTAAACTCCCAGACAGTGTTCGGGTTGAAATGTATTTCCACAATAAGTCGAACCTAACTTTTTTGATGAGTTCGGCTCATAATGGATATCAAATATTAGCCGAACCCTACACTGAATAAAGAGACAGTTGGCGTTGAACAAAAAAAAACGGAATGAAAATTAGTCGAGAATTACCTGAAACAAAGTGAAGTTCCCTCCAATGTTTGTACTTGTCAACCTAGAGGCGGTCGCAATTTGGTCAAGAAGGTAAGCTAGAGTGGCGGTACCCCAAGCGTATTGGTTAATGGTAGCAAGATCCTTTACCAACATGAGATAATTGGCATTCACCTTGTTTCCAGATGTTTCTGGGAAGACATCTCTGCCAAGAGTATAAAGCAAATAGGCGGTTGCGGTTTGCTTCACTTTGATCTCGTCCATTACCAACTCCCTATTCTTTACTTTCTCGGTTGTATCCTCAAATTCCTTTTTTCAAATTAGTAAGCTTCACCTTCTTGAGCTTCTTATTTGTCCCACCGACAAAGTGAATAGAATTTACATATTTAACGGAACGAAAAAAACTCGAGTTCGGTCTTATAATTATCCCAACCAAGACATTCCTTGTACAAATTATATAGCTCCTCCCAACTTATATTATAATAGTCAGCATCCACGCTTCTACCACTCACTTTAAGCCCTGTAATCTTGTTCGCGTCATCAGGAGTGATTGTCATCTCCCCAAAGGGTAGATGAAATGTATAAGTCTCTGTACAAAATCTCTCGGAGAAGGCGGAGGACGTCACACTATCATATTCCTTATGTCCATATTGAATGACATGCCATAAAGCATAGGATTGGACGTAAGCAAATTACCTTGGGAACCACGTTAGAAAATTTCCATTCCGCTGCCCTCTGGTGTATATAAGTTCGGAACGCATCGTTGTGAACATGAGTCTCATATATTATCTTTGCCCAAGATTCAGCGTAACCGATCAACACCCTTCCTCCATCTTCCGGAAGTACATGGGGCAAACCATCATCTCGAACTGGGATTACGTTATTCTCATCAGGAATGTGCAAACCTTTAACCCGGCGCTCAGCGACATGCTTCTCTTTCGGAGGTTTTGGTTGATGTTGAGGTTCTTCATTAACATGACCACCATCAACTTCTTGTTCTTCTCTTTGTATCTCTGGAAGTGGTTCACGAATTACTAATGTTGCGTCTTTGTCAGCTCCTCTGCCTCAAACACCCAATTTTTTGTTACCTCCTTCTCGAGGATCGGGTGTTTTAGAAGTAGAAGGCTTAACCTCCATCCTCCTCCTCTTTTTACCTTCGTTATTCCTAAAACAAGTTTAAAATTTTATTAAGATATTGAAAGTTGGTGAATTAACTCAAGTCTAGGATTGTAAGAGATAGCCAATCACATGGTTCGGCTACCCCGTAACACCTATTATGAGACGAACCCAATAAATATCAGTTGATTTAGTAACACAGGGAAATGTTCGGCTTGTAATGCAATGATCATAACACGCCGAACCCATCTACTAAAGGGTTCGGCAATCCCGACAAAGCCATTATGCGCCGAACCTACACCTAGTCTATGTACCCTGCAAACTAGAAGAACAGGGTTCGGCACATGTTCAATACTATCGAACTAGCCGAAACCACAATATTACTCCTAAGCGTGTTTAGGTTTGGCGCGTATTAAGTAAATTGTTTCACGCCGAACTGTTCTTATACACTTTCAGGCTGCAATTTTGAAGAACAGTTCTGCACAAAAAACAACAAAAATATGCGCCGAACCTGACTCTGCAACCGTCTAAAACCCTTCTTCTTCTTTTTTGCAATTTTCCCTATTCAATCGATTAAAAACAGAAAATAAGATATTGGGTTTGTAGAATTTACTTTCTTATCCTCATTTGAGGAGTTGGTACGATTGGTTGATTTGGTGGTTCAATTTCAGGTTCAGTTGGTTCTTCTTCTTCAATGGGTTCTTCTTGTTCAATTGAGGGATTTGAAGACGATTTTGAACGCCTCCCAGTTGCCTTTTCCTTTGTTCGAACCATTATATAGTCTAGTTTAATCGTCGATCAAATTTTGGCGAATCGACGATTAATCACAGCGATGAAAAAAAAATCTCGTGAGGGAGATGAAGGGTTTGGCTAGAGGAGAAGATGAAGAGATGATATAGAAACTGATTTTGATTTTCTTATAACTTATTTTAGGTTTTTATATTAAGGGTAAGGGTAGATTAGTTATTAAAATGGTTAGAGGGTATATAGGTAATTGAACTACCCAAGAGATACCCCTTATAAGGGCACCCTAGATGGTATTATTGATTTGTATTCCCTGAAAGTTTTAGGTATGCCCTAAAACAAGGTTCTAAATAAGAGATCAATTGATGATTTTATGAAGCATTTCTCTCAAGTGCGTAATCCATGGGAAGCCCAGTAACAAGTAACGAGCTAGATATGGAAGTATTAAGATTAAGAGCTTCCCTATGATTTACCAACGAAGGTCCTTGCATTAGTTCCAAATGGTCCAGAGAATGCTAGTTGGCAGACGCTTCCAGCTTTTCTTTTGATGGAAAGGCTCCGAACACTGCAGTTGGTAAACAACTCTTTAACTGCATAGCTCCTGGCTTTCCTGCACATACGGTAAAGAAATTAATTTGTATACCATTTTTGATGTAGAATTTTATAGGAGTATTTCGACCAGTAAGACAAGTAAGGCAGTACCAAATCCTAATCATTGATGGAATTAGAAACCAATTAACATTCTAATTCTAATATAAGAAAGGTCCGCTTTACATTATAAATAGAGAGCCCTGACTCCCTAACAGCATCACATCAATAATACTTCTTTTCATCATACATTCGAAATTTCAGCTACAGCTTCTTGAATTACTACGTTACTAGGTTTATTCTTTGTTATTCTCTGCAGCTAACTACATCAGAAAACTCACAGTCATGTCTCTTATAATACGCAAAAACTGGCTGACAACGTGGGTTACTCCCATGCACAATGCAAAGTTTCCTATTTTATGCAGTGACCAAAAGGTGGAAAATTCATCGTTAGAAACTCAACTGCTAGTAGAGATTCAAGTACTAAGATCAAGACAGTTTTGGGATAGAGACGCAAAGACTGATGATATTGTGGACGTTTGGCAAGATGACGAACCATTACTTGTGAAGTTGTTTCCGATAAGTTTCCGTGATTTATTATCAGCGTCAGATGTATTTAGCCAGTCCAGTCTTGTACCTCTTCTGTCTATCATCGACGATTATTGTGGAAATCTAGTTCCAACGAATTTTATTCCTTCTGATTTTATCGAAGACTTGGAAGAAGCGATTTTTGACATAAGTACGTACCTGGTTGTAGATATTGAAAGAGAAAAGTTTGATTTTGTATCAATTGTCATACCTATACAAGTCGTAAGAATAGTGGAAGTACTACACGAAGAAAGTGTCGACCGTAGACTCGACGCTGAAGAAGAGGAACAAGGAGAAGAAGAGGAAGATAAAGTTGAAGGAGCGGAGGACAGATTACCAGATGATTATTGTGATTGCGAAGGATGTTTTGAGCGGCGACGCAACCTTAATATGGAGTTTGTTTCTGAGATGGTTTCATCAAACTCAGTAATTACGCATTCTTCATTATTTGCCACAAATTTGAAAAAATTCGACCGTGGTGACCAAGGAGAAGAACGGCATTTATGTGCGATTTGCTTGAAAGAATTTGAGGTTGGGATCAGTAATGTATTTTGTTTGCCATGCTCCCATGTCTTGCACACCCGATGCATCACCAGATGGTTTGCTCAAGATATTAGCTGTCCGCTCTGTCGAGCTCTTGTTCAACCTCAAGCTTTGGCTCAACTGCCATTGTAATGAATTTGGTTAAAAAATTAAATTAATAGAATCCAACATTATGTATGCTATCAATTTTCAATGTTTGTATGTATATTTCTTTTTCTGTTTGGCAATAATTTTTGTTTCAGTTCATAAATATTCCCTATGCATAATTCAAAAACATATCTTATTGAAAAACCCCAAGGTAAAGAACTAGAGGTTATTAGTATATATTACAAATGTGCAGAGCCAGCTTCAAATCAACAAACAAGGCACACCCTGAAACACCACATGAAGCAGACATGAACACAAACAGCTGCAACGGCTAATAGGGCCCTCCAGAAACAAAAGATTACTTGACCGCCTGACCCCATGCCGTTGAACAAGTTATGCCTCTCAACTGAATTGTGTAGTGTGCAACAAAAGTTTTTTCTGAGTTCCTGGCAATTGTTGTCCTCAAGTAATTTTGTAGGGGTTTGCAGCAAAGTTGTTCGTATCACCAAACTCGTTCATTTTCTGCTGCGAATTTTATGAGTCTAACTTTTAAGTATGAAAGGGCCGCACTATCAACAATGATTCGTATTAACACCAACCATCTCTCATTTAGTATTTACTTTTAGTTGGCAGATCAAGCTGCATTCAGTTGGTTACTTGAAGGAATCTCTATATGTCTTTATTCAAGCTGGTTGAATAAATTTTCATAAATTTTATATTCACTTTAGCAAGATGACTTTATCTGGTGTTAGAACATTGCTTGTCATTCAGGTGTAAAGGAAATGGTGAGTTTTGATGGCTATTTGGTTTTGTACATATTGATGAAGCCTAAGCATTTGGGAGTTCATTCCTGTTTCTCGTTTCGCCACCAAGTTGGCAGATTGGAATCATTGTCTCTGTAGGTGTAAAAAATCCACAGGTCCACGTGGAGCGATCATAAGCAATGACGTACCGATAATAAGGAAGGAGCGTAGCACCGAATCATCTTCCTAAATCCGGGCGCGAGAAAAGAGATATTCAGAGGAGCCTGTGAAGCCAGCACGCTAGGATAATAAATGCTCTGATAGGGTAGCTGGGGAAGATAAGAAGAATCTGGTCAAGGTGGGGCCGGAAGCTGATAAGCTCGGGTCAGGATAGAGGGCGACATCAGATCATACAACATCGAGTGGCCAACATCGGGTAGAAGAATATCGGGAGCTATACTCACCAAGCTCGGGCCAGTATCTCGGAAGGAACGCCACTCGTCACCCGAGAAGAACATCAAGGAAGACATACTATGACTCACACTGTAACTTGGATGTATCAACATGTTAGCCTATAAATAGAGAGCCTTGTAAAGAGTTGAGGGCAAGTAACTGAGCAGGAGTGGAGAATACTAACAACCTTGTGAGAGAATAGAGAGATTGTGGGCAAGAATCATCACTTGTAACTTTGAATTGAGTAATAAGATCATCCTTTCACCCCCGTGGACGTAGGTAATCATGCCGAACCACGTATATCTTGTGTTCATGTCCATCTCTTGCTTGTTTACTTATAATTTGTGTATTTGAGATCTATTGGATGTAGTAGTAGGATTTTCCACATCTACATTCTGGCGCCGACTAAGGGGAACGTATAACATCTTCGGATACCTTGAAATCAGTCGCTAAAAGAGAGAAATCCAAAGCTCCTAAATCACCTTATGTGTTAGTTGAAGCTAAAGGAAGAACTCTTTTGGTTAGACGTGCTAATAGATGGAACTTACAAATTATTAGTTTTTACAAAAAGTGATCTCTTTACTTTTAAAACTTCTTGAGGTAGATATAGCAGAACTTCCTTTAATCTCGGTGTTGAGTTTTGCTTGATGGTATTGTTTTTTTCTATTTCCAGTGCTAAGTCGAGTTGTTAGAAAGATTCAAAAGCTCCCAAAATAACATCTTTGATGTGTGGTTGTAGCTAAAGTGAAACTTCATCTCGTTGGTTGTTTTCATTCCAAATCATGGGATTTATTAAAAATGTTAGTACGACGTTAACACCGGTAGATCGGCTCAAAATCATTGAGTCTGGTTGCTAAAATGATGGTTAGTAAGAACCTAATGGATACTTTGGTGGTAATCTAGCTTAGATTTCACTATTGGATTCAAAAAACATCATCAGAACGGAAAATCAAAAGGAATCCAGGGTAAAGCTATCCTTGTGAAATTCTGAGGAAAGACCATAGAGAAGGGTAGAAAATCATCTTATTCCGGCTCTTGAGTAGTTGATAATACGTTAGTATGATTGAACGGAGTCACAACATCGAAACTTGACCAAGAAGAAACTTTCCGACCAATGGTACGGCTAGCTAATGATTTCTGTCACAAGGGATGTAGGACAAATAATGATTAATACATAGGGAAAGTACCGAAAGCGACGTACCATGATGCTTTTCTATATATCTGGGTAGACAATTGATTTAGTGAGCTGAGATCAGCATGACAAATAAAGAGAATCGTACTTGTCTGGATCTTGTCTAAATGTCAGAGCCTTTTCTTTTTTCGTACTTTATAAAAACCTTTTCAAAAACAGTTCAAAGTGAGGTGTCGTGTATTCGGATGATGTAGGTACAAACGAGTCTCGGAAGAAATGGCGTTCCCGAGCTGATGGCTAGTATTTCAGGAACGGGGAGAATCCTTAGGAACCGAACTGTGGCAGGCAACAGCGTGCAGGAAGGAGTGACAGGCTCGCGGCAAGAGATTAATCGACAACACCAACCCGAGGAAGCATGAGCAGCGGCCGTAGGAATGACTATTGTTAACGAGGAAGATAACTTAGGTCAAGCTGATGATTTACCTCTCTTAGAGCACATTCAGCCGAGCCATAGGAGACCCGAGAACATGATAGACGGACTAACTGCATCGGACACCGAGGACGATGAAGAAGCTTTGATAATGCAGGTCAATCGTAGAAGGGCAGGGAGACGAGCTGAGTATCAAGATGCTCTGAACCGAGAAGAGGAAAGACTTAGGCAAATCCGACTAGGAAAAGGGGTGGTAACCCAAGATATCCCACCTATTGCATCACCGGTTGCTCCCAGAACAACACCATCAACAACAGCACTACCAGCACCACCAATTGCACATGGGAACCATCTGAATGGTCACTCTAGCCACGAAAGTACAGATCCAACATTGCTGGCCATTCTGGAAAACCAAAGAAGGCAGGACGAACACTTAAGGGAGTTGCAAAGAAGAAACTTGGCGCTTGAATACGAGAACTACCAGCTGAGGAACCAAAGACCGAGATCGCGAGGATCTTCGAGCCGAGGGGCGTCGAGCAATCAAACCCGATCGGGACATGTCCAAACACCACCATTACCCCAAGGACGCGTACCCAACCCAAATGCCCCGAGAGGAGGAGGGTATGGTCCTCCCGAGAGATCGTCAACCGAAGAAGAAATACCAGAACAGAGTGGAAGATCAGATAATTCCACAGAAGCTAAGCTCGAAGAGATAGTTAAGAAGTTGTCAGGTAATGGCGAGGATGACAAGTTAGCGGAAGTGATTAGTGAAGCCGAGAAGACTCCCTTCACCCGAGAACTAGAACAAGCACCATTCCCTCCAAAGTGTACACTCCCAGTTTTTCCCTCAAGGTTTGACGGGACAGGAGATGCAGTAGAACACGTCAAAATGTACATGATGTCGTTACTCCAATGGAAAAGCAACGATGTGGTCATGTGTAAGTTCTTTCCTGCCAACTTGGAAGGCGAAGCGAGAAACTGGTTTTATACCCTGCCAGTAGGATCTATCAGGAGCTACGGAGTTCTAATAGAGACTTTCCTTGAAACATATATGCACAACAGTAAAGCCCGACCCAAGGTCAACAAGTTGTTCACTTTGGCAAGAAGATTTAGGGAGCCTATTAGGTCCCTAACAGACAGATGGAGAAAATTATGTACCGACATCGGAAAGGTGCCAGTCGACCAACGGATATTCGGGTTTGAAAATTCACTTGGGAAATCTGGCCCTATTTGGATAGCCATGTTCACAGAGAAACCTCAGACGTTGAAAGAAATGAGGAAAATGCAGGAGTTCGCCCTGGAGGAAATACAAGAGGGATCCCAGGATAACGGAGTAAAAGAGGCAAGCGCAGCAGCCGAGGCGACACCTCAGGAGGCATCGAAGTGACCCGAGAAGAGATCGGGGCCCCGCATAAAACTTCGTCAAGGAAAGAATAGGTCGAGAAGGGGAAGAAGCCTCGCCATGAACCCAAAACCTACATACCTCTGAATGCACCACTAAAAGAAATCTTTAAGGAGGTAGAAAAGAGAAACGACATCAGTTATCCCAAGACCAGAGGAATACAATTCGATGAAACGAATAACCATCCCGAATTCTGTCATTATCACCAGTACCGAGGCCACTCGACTAACAATTGCCGAGAAGTAAAAGATATAGTTCAGCATCTGATTCGGGACGGATACTTAAGGTAATTCGTCAGACAGGCAGCACCCACACCTGACGCACCCGATGCATCAGTTCATCAAGTTAGGATTGATCGGGGAACTCAATTCGTATGCAACACCATTTCACACTCAGCAACTCAGGGATTCGACTTGGGGACGGGAATCACGTCAAGGATTCACAAAATGGATCGAGCATGGAAGGAAATCTTCAGCGTAGCCAAAACTTTACCAATGGAGGCCTGGATGATGCAGCCGATCACCTTCTCAGCCAAGGATGTCCCGATGAACGGCCAAGCACATGGATATCCCCTAGTTATCACCTTACTTATTGAATATGGGGAGTGAAGAGGATACTGGTAGATAGTGGAAGTTCCGTCGAAGTTATTTTCTATGACACGTTTAAAAGAATGGAATTATCTGATGACATTTTAATTCCTTCTACCTATCGGATCTATGGCTTCAACGGGACTGTCACTATACCGAAAGGCGAAGTCACGCTCCGGGTCTCGGATGGGGAAGGATACCTGGACACACTAACCACCTTTTGCATTTTGGATGTCGTGTCACCTTACGAAGCGATCATTGGAAGGCCATGGATTGCTGGAATCAAGGGAGTCGCGTCGGCCTACCACCAAAGGTTGAGATTTCCTACCTACATAGGAGTAGTGAAAGTATTGGCTGACCCCCAAGCAGCAAGACAATGTATGCAGGTTGATATTCAGCAAAATGAAGATAGGCGAGCTAGATTACGCTGAGAAAAGAACAAGGCTAAGGAAATCAGGGCCAAGCAGGAATTGGAAAAGGCAATTTCCCAAGCGGTTATGACCTATGAAGCAGGAGAGAAAGGGGCCTTATAGCAATCAAAGGAAACAACACCGATCAGAGAACCAAAACCGAACTTCTCAGCTCTGGAGTCTACTCGAGAGATTAACCTAGGGACTGAGGAAGAACCAAAAATTGTGAAGATCGGCTCATTGTTATCGGATGAGCAGTCGGCTGAACTGATAGCTCTGTTGCGAGAACATATGGATGCGTTCGCCTGGAAAATGCACGATATGGAAGGAATTAACCCGAAAATATGTTGTCATCACTTGAAAATAGATCCCAACTTTAGACCAGTCCGACAGAAAATGCGCAGAATTGCTCCCGAGTTACAAGCGGCGGTAGAGGCTGAACTGAAAAAGTTGCAGGTGGCTGGAATCATTCGAAAGGCCCAATACCCGTAATGGATATCGAACATGATGATAGTGCCTAAGAGGAACGGCGGAGTAAGGATATGCATCGACTTTAGCGACTTGAACAAAGCCTGCCCGGAGGATAGTTTCCCTCTCCACAACATTGATCAGTTGGTCGAGTCGATAGTGGGATACAAGGCGATCAGGTTAATGGACGGGTATTCGGGATACAACCAGATTCCACTGGCACCCGAGGGCCAAGAGAATACCTCTTTTTTCACACCCAGGGGATTATACTGCTACACCAAAATGCCATTCGGCCTCAAGAATGCAGGAGTGACCTATCAAAGATGGGTAGAAGACATGTTCGGAGATAAAATTCACCACACAATCGAGGTATGCGTTGATGACATGCTAGTAAAAAAGCAAGAAAGCATCTGATCATATCAGTGATCAACGAGAAATCTTTCAGACGATGAAGAAATACAAGATGCGAGTAAACCCAGCCAAGTGTACCTTTTGGGTGACATCGGGAAAGTTCTTGGGATATATAATAACCGATAAAGGAATAGAGGCTGATCCTGATAAGGTTAAAGCTATCTTGGAGATGCCCTCTCCCGTTATGGTAAAGGACGTACAAAAGTTGAATGGAAGTCTGGCAGCACTAGGACGATTCATCTCAAGATCCTCGGACAAATGCAAAGATTTTTTTCGGAACCTTAATAAAAGGAGAAAAGTTCAAGTGGAGCGAAGAATGCGAGGAAGCGTTTCAACGTATTAAGCAACACTTCGCGAGCCTACCAGTATTACAATGGCCCGAACCCGAGGAAGTACTCACCTTGTACCTGGGGGCGACAACTTGTGCCATCAGTGCGGTGCTGGTCAAGAACGATGGAAAGGAAGAAAAACCCGTGTATTTCATCAGTAAAACCATGAATCCGGCGGAAAAGAACAACACCCGAATCGAGCAGCTAATTCTCGCATTAGTGTTCGGCACACAAAAGCTACGAACCTACTTCCAAACTCATTGGACTAGGGTATTAACAAAATCCTCCATCGAGTCGGTATTAGACAACGCCGCGATATCGGGACGAATATCTAAGTGGAGTGCCCAAATCAAACAATTCAATATTTTCTATGAAATAAGAAAAGCAGTAAAGGCACAGGCGGTAGCTGATTTCCTGGCAGACTTTCCCTTAGACGGTGAGGATGAAGTTGAGGATATCCCGGGCATGGAAGAAGATCGAGAGTATCCATCCGACCTCCTCGAAACATGTAGCCCGACACGATGGGAAGTATTTGTAGATGGGTCGTCCAATAAGGAAGGATCGGGGTTAGGATTAGTCTTCACTACGCCAAAAGTAAAGAAGATGGTCCACTCATTTAGGCTTGAGTTCAAGGCGACAAACAATGTCACTGAATACGAAGTTGTGATACATGCCTTACGGTTAATTGTAGAACTAGGGATTCATGACGTAAGACTAACTAGCGATTCTCAGCTGGTGATTCGACAGATTAGTGGGCAGTACGCTATTCATGATCCGGTATTGCAGAAGTATTGAGAGCTCGCCCAATATTACATCGACCAGATCCCCAACATCAATCTCCGACATATTTGCAGAAAAGACAATCGACACTCGGACGCTTTAGCCTATATCGCCTCAATGTTAACAGACCCGAGTGTTGAAGGAATCCGAGTCATGAGGGTTATGATGCCATCCATACCCGAAATAATAAACACAAAGGTGTACGTGGCTGTAACAACGACTGATAAATATGAGGATGGTGATTGGCGCAAGCCCATCCATCAATACTTGGAGACATGAGAACTACCAAAGGGACGACCCGAGATAAACAAGATCAAAAGTAAGGCATCCGCATATGAATTACGACATGGTATCATGTACAGAAAATCCTATCTGGGACCGCTCTTAAGATGTTTGAGCAAAGAGGAGGGACACTTAATCTTGAATGAACTACATTATGGTGCCGCGGGCAATCATAGCTCGGGTCGAAGCCTGTCGTCCAGAGCCAAAACTATGGGGTATTTTTGGATGCACATGAATGAGGACGCAAAACATATGGCATTAACTTGCAACGAGTGCCAAAAGTTCGGTAAGAATATACATGCACCAGCAGTGTCATTAAACTCAGTGGTAAGCCCATGGCCATTCGCCAAGTGGGGGATCGATATTGTGGGACCATTACATGTCGGATCGGGACAGAGAAAGTATTTGATTGTGGCTACAGACTACTTCACCAAATGGGTGGAAGCCGCGCCATTAAGACATATACGAGACAAGGACGTGTTTCGGTTCATATGGGAACACATCATCTGTCGCTTTGGCATTCTAGCAGCAATCGTTTCGGATAACGGGGCAAAGCTGCAAGGAAAGAACATCGACCTGCTATTTAACACTTACAACATTCGAAAGAGTAAGGCAACACCCATTTACCCACAGAGTAATGGGCATGCCGAAATCACAAACAAAATAATAGCAGATAATCTAAAAAAGAAGCTAGATGGAGAGTATGGTGAATGGTGTGAAGAGATTTACAACGTTTTCTAGGCTTATAGAACTACCCGAAAGGAAGCAACCGGTTTGTCACCTTTCATGCTTACATATGGAACTGAAGCCATCCTTCCAACCGAGGCAATGATATCCACCACAAGGACCGAAGCATGGAGGCGGAACATCTCGGCGGACCTAATTCTGGCCAAGCTTGATGACTTGGAAGAAACTAGAGAAATGGCTCTACATAAAATGGAAAACTATCAGAGGCGATTACAGCGTGAATACAATAAGCGAGTTCGTCCAAGAGAATTCCAATCGGGGTAGTTGGTAATGAATGAACTACCCAGTAATGAGCATGACAAAAAGGGTGGGAAATTGGCGCCGAGATGGAGCGGCCCATACACTATCGTGTCAAAAGTTGGAGAAGGAGCGTATAAGATATTGAAACCAGACGGAACTCCAGAAGCGCGACCATGGAATGCTCGGCACCTGAAACTATATAACCCATGAGGGGTGTATAAGCAGGTATGATACTTTTTCATTCAATTCCTTTAAAAATCCACGAGGGGTAGGGAATATAACATCTGCGACTAATGGTCATTCGTACTCGGGGCGACGACAGTGGGCAAGTGCCGAGGTGACTTACACTCGAATGGTCATTCGTACTCAGGGCAACGGCAGTGGGCAAGTGCCGAGGTGACTTACACTCGCATGGTCATTCGTACTCGGGGAGACGGCAGTGGGAAAGTGCCGAGGTGACTTACACACGACGGGCTATTCGAACTCGGGGCAGTGGCAATGTGCAAGTACCGAGGTAGCCTAAGGGTTCTGGTGGTTGGAAACCAGTTACCAAAGGTTGTCAAGAAACGAGTTCTTGTCGACCAGGCAATCTACTTACACCTTAAAGGTTGCCCTCATCGCAAGTGGCCGAAATCACTAGCCCGGGATAGTTGATTGATAACTAACCCGGGATTACCGGGACATAGAACTTACGAGTGACTAAGTACCCTTCCACTGACTCAAAATGACAGTGATGAGATACCTCGGTCGGGACATGGCATTGGGCCCGATGACCCTCCCTGTTGAGTGTGTTCGACAGAAATTGAATCTATACTAACTTACGAATGATCGACATAAAATGCAGGAAATAACGAGGCTAACAATAACACACAACGAATCGCATTTCGGGCATATGACAAGTAATGTCGGAAAATAACACAACAATCGATTGGTGATGCAGCACCCCATAAGACTAGATGTTTGGGAAAATATAGGTGTTCAAGCAACAGAAAAAGAAATTACAGCCCGATACAAGGGGCAAATAGTGGCGCAGCACTACAAAAGGCTACTCATTGGGAGTGACCATCCATAGCCCTCCTTCTTAGCAGCAAGATCGGCTCGCTTCTTTTCAATGAATTCCTTTACACCCTCTTTAATCTTTACGGCGAGCTCGGCGTTATGCATCTCCCTTTCCTTAGCAAGTTGACGAAGCTTCGGCAGTAGTAACTCTGTCGTTCAACTGAGCCTCCCCCTTCTTCAGCCGAACGACTTCCCTCTCCATAGCTTGGACCTTTCCTTGCTCAACTGAAAAACACGAAAACGAATTAGAAGTATGGTAAACAGCAGATCAAATAACTCTCGGGATGGCTCAAAATATCGGTAGAGACCTGACAGTGTGGGTAAAACTACTTTTAAAGATTCCTCGGATTTAGAAAGGTCAATCTCGAGTTTAGATATTTTCGAGATCAGCTCGTTATAGCGTTGTTCATTGAACTCACTAGTGGGGAAATAATTCTTGTGATCGCGCCACTCAGCCTTTTGTCGGTTGTGCGGCGATTGAAGACCCGATAATTGGGCTTGTGTCCATTCCAATTCTTGGGACACCCGATTGAATCCCGAAGCCTCTCTCCTAATTCTTTATTAGACCTCTCGGCGGCAAATTTTTCTTGCAAAAGCCGTTTGCGATCGAAGTGCAGATCTCTGTTCTGAAGCCTCAACGTGTCACACTGACTTTCCAATGAATCGTCTAATAACCCTTTGTCAGCAGCAACTCTCTGGGCACGAGATAGGTCAGCCCAAAGATTATCAATCTCCTCGGGTACGTAATCAAATCTCTGATAGCGAAGTAACTCGGCTTGAAGACATTCGATTTCGGCCGCCTGACGATTGATCTTATCATCCTTGTTATGAATCTTTTGGCGAAGGGTGGTCTTTTTTAATGTTCAATTTCTTATTCATTTGGCGATGTTCCGGAGCAGCGTCTGTATCTAGACTAGAAATATCGGCTAGGAAGACAACATTAAACTCAAGATATTGACACTACACGCTCAATCAACTACAACAAGGCTTCGGAAAAGTACCTTTGGCCTCAGCAAGCTGCCTCTCTAGCCCTCGGGTTCGCTCCTGCTCTTGCAGCAACTGAACACGGAGGTTCTCCATAGCCTCTAGCTCCTTCTGACGAATGGAAGCCTCTAGCAGCGCCTGGTTCGCGATCTAGAACAATTCGGTTTTGATCATTAAACCATGCCATATTTCACATCAACTATACCGTTACGGAAAAGTGGCTTCCCATAGCGTTAAAGGTGTCCTTCAAACCAGCAGAATAGAGAGGTACAGCCTCAATCATTTGATCAGCAGTGTACGAACTAAACTATGGAGAAGTAAGATCCCCCAGCAAATTTCAAACCGGTCCCGAGAAGGTAAAGAAAGTATTTCCACCCGAACTCGGAGTAGGAGAAACATGGGGAAGATTCTCCAACAACTCATTCCCAGGGGCAGAACCCTTTCCAGAGGAAGACTCTCATGTCTGCTTCTGCTTCTCCCCTTCGTCCATACCATCAATTCCATCATCCATACCAAAGATTTCTTCTTCATCATCATCGTCAGACATCACAACAACAATGTTAGCTCCAGTTACGGTAACACCCTTACCAACAGATGGCCCAGTAGATTGCGGAGGCAGGTCCCTTCTCGGGGAAAATTCCTCGCCCCTTGACTCCTTACCCTTTCCATCGGGCTTACCACCTACAACGGTAGACAAAACATCAGAAGGTTTCTCAAACGACTTCCTCAGAAAATGAGATAAGGGTAGCCGATCATCGGGATCCTCACCATCTTTTGCAGATGAACCTTCAATACCGCCTTCATCAGCTTTGGATTTCTGCACAAAACTCATCGTCAGTCTCATTGAAGGCAACAAATAGGGGCAAGTACATGTACTTAGGATAGAGCAGTATATTTGTTACCTTCACTGACTCCTCCTCAGTCCTTGTGCTAGAGCCTCTCTTCCGAGTGGTAGAAGCCTTAGTCTGGCCACCCTAGGACTTGGGATACAAAAAAAAATGGACGAATTAGAACCTTGTTGGTCACCCGGGCAGAGTAGTCAAGCAGTTGAACAAAACAAATGAAATAACTTACCCGATCAGCGTTAACCACCAAGAATGGATAAGGCTCAACAAGAAACTTAGGAGGTGGAAGGTTGCCACTTAAAATAGGACCACGAATAGCAAGAGTAACCCGATCCCAGGTGGCATCACTAGTATGGCGGGCGTGCTTGTTAGAGTTCGTTCCTCCCTCAGGGTCTTTATCCAACATCAATTTTTTAAAGCCACCAGTCGGAACCTAGTTGTGATGAGGACTAGCAGCGAAGCCGGCAAGATCACCATTGGTAGCAGCCCCGCTTCGGTAATTGCCGACAAAGCTGGCAGAGGTGTATTCACTCGCTTGAGAAGGATCGTAGGTCGAACAAGGGGTCGGAGAGCACTCACCTCTTCATCTCCTCTTCCACTCAGCCATGAAGCGATAGGTGTTACCGTTCCACTAAGCCAGAGCACGAGACGGACGAATCTGAGATAAGACTTCATACACGAAAGGGCGACTCGAGTCATACAATGGAAGACGCAACCCGAGCTCGAGCTGACCCTTGGTTATAATGGTTGCCTCGGCCGAATGAGAAAATCTCTCGACCTCCTCATTCTTCAAAGTGCCTTTCTGGCCCGATATGAGACTGACGTCATAACCATGGAGGTTATAGTCATCCTTCAGTTGGCTGATGAACTGCTCATAAGTTAAGTCCTTAGCGACTTTCTTGTCATTCCTACAAGAAAAAGGAGGAGAATCATCAGAAAAGATAGAGTTAAGAGCGCGGTGATCATGATGTGAAGGACTGTCAACAATAAACAAGGAATCAAGGGAAACACCATCCTCAACGGAAAAAGTATAACTCACACAACTTTTTTCGGTCATGGAAGGAAATGAAGAAGCCATGAAAGAAGTGGAGAAGAGACAGGAAGCGGAAGATGAAGGGTCTAAAGAAAACGATGAAGATCGAAAACCGCAACAACAACAACAACAACAGTAGCAGAAGAACAGTGACAAAACCTAAACGAAACTAGGGTTTTTGAGGGGGAAACCTGGCGACGGAGTTAACAAAAGAAGCATCAATGGAGGAGAGGTGGCGGAGACAAGGAAAGAGAGAACGTTTGCTCTTGAAAAAGGATGAATGAAGAATCAAGGGTTTAACTGTTGAATTTATAGCATGAGCAGTTACAACCGGAAGAGAAAGTAGAAGGTCATAAAGTTGATGTTAGTGGGGAACTGCATGGTAGGAAATGCGGCATGGCCAGAGTCGTGGGAGCCGAAGAGGTTTCTTCCCCTCGTGTCGGGCACACGATTGAAAGAAGGGGCATAAATGTAGGTGTAAATAATCCACAGGTCCAGGTGGAGCGATCATAAGCAATGACGTACCGATAATAAGGAAGGAGCGTAGCACCGAATCATCTTCCTAAAGCCGGGCGCGAGAAAAGAGATATTCAGAGGAGCCTGTGAAGCCAGCACATGTAAAGGTAAAGCTCGGATGTGATGGAAAGATGTTTGTCGGGCGCTAGGATAATAAATGCTCTGATAGGGTAGCTGGGGAAGATAAGAAGAATCTGGTCAAGGTGGGGCCGGAAGCTGATAATCTCGGGTCAGGATAGAGGGCGACATCGGATCATACAACATCGAGTGGCCAACATCGGGTAGAAGAATATCGGGAGATATACTCACCAAGCTCGGGCCAGTATCTCGGAAGGAACCCCACTCGTCACCCGAGAAGAACATCAAGGAAGACATACTATGACTCACACTGTAACTTGGATGTATCAACATGTTAGCCAATAAATAGAGAGCCTTGTAAAGAGTTGAGGGCAAGTAACTGAGCAGGGGTGGACAATACTAACAACCTTGTGAGAGAATAGAGAGATTGTGGGCAAGAATCATCACTTGTAACTTTGAATTGAGTAATAAGATCATTCTTTCACCCCCGTGGACGTAGGTAATCATGCCGAACCACATATATCTTGTGTTCATGTCCACTCTTGCTTGTTTACTTATAATTTGTGTATTTAAGATCTATTGGATGTAGTAGTAGGATTTTCCACATCTACAGTCTCCATGGATCGTACTACTTTGATGGAATCTCCATGGGCTCCCATTCCTAATTTAATTTAACATGGTGACATCCTTCATTCCTAAAAAAATCATGAGAAACTGGCTACGTAAATTAAGAAGTGTTTGGTGGGATCATAAAAATATGAGATTAATGAGAAGAAAATCCACTATATTTACAACTTATCTAACTGCCAAAAGAAGTAGGGGTTTTGGAATGGCCCGTGGATTCCAACATTGCCTGGATTCCTGCTACGGCATACCTAACGGGCATGGGAAACTTAGGCTAAGGCCCGATCCATGGTTACCCATAATATCAAGTCCATAATTAAAAGAAGTTTAAATCTAGGCCCCGAAATATTAAAATACGTTGATACCCTTATGTATATTGTCAAACCTATAATTAAGTAAAATTTAAATTTAGGCCCAAAATTATTAAAATATAGTGTGATGATATTCCAACTACCTCCTACCACCACAACCGCCTCCGCCACCAACCAACTCCGACCACCAGCGCCTCTGACCACTACCGCCACCAATCACCACCACCACGGACCGACCACCGCTCACCACCACCACCACCGCCGACCACCACCTCCGACCACATGCATAAAAATTACACATTCATGTTGTGTATTCAAAGGTGTGTAATGAGAAGTTACACATACATATGGCATGTGTATCCCAAAATTACACATACATAGAAGTTACACATCCATATGGCATGTGTAATAAGAAGTTACACATGCATATGACATGTGTATCCACAAATTACACATGCATATGGCATGCGTAGTCAACACTTACACATCAGAAAGAAAAAAATATTCAATTACAAAAATTACATGTATTGCTTTAATATTCATTTACAATAATTTGTCTGTTTATCTATTAATTGCAATTGACGAGTTAAAACAATATATACGTAAAACAAAATCCTAAAAATGAGCCACGAAATCCTCTAATCGAGATTGTTCCTTCCCTTCTTGTCTTCCTCGTTACAAAATGCTTCCATATTTGCAACAAAATAAACATCCATGGGATTAGATTGGATGAACAAAAAGAATGAAATAATATTATAGAACAATTACAAACAGAATAACAAATATCACAAAGAGGAACTTGATAACTTATCTTAGCATGTGTAATCAGGAGTTACACATGCATATGACTACTGTAACTTGGAGTTACACATGTGTCTCATTAGTGTAACTAGGAGTTACATATGCGTCTGACTGGTACAATGAGAGTTACACATTCATAACATTTATATCTAGCTCGTGCAAAGCAAAACTATAAAGCTTAATACCTACAGCACTTCCAATAGCACAGAGCCACAAAATCCTCATGGACCATTTGTCACCAACAACGCCTCTATTCATATTCATTTGCCCAAATCAACTAACAAAAACAAGACAGAATTCAACAACTCAGAAATCATTCAACTGAACGCACTCCATCATACAAAAAACCAAGCAGAATGCAAGCAATAGATAAAAATAAAACACTGAGACACAACATCATCAATGGATAACATCCCCCTTTCAGTTTTGGATCTTAAACAATGGCAATACAATGGTATAAAACTGTAATAATACTGTTGAGGGTCTTACACACTATATTGGAATCTTGTATCCAAACAAATTTGAAGCTTTTTTATTCTAACAAACATCATAAATGCATGACAATTACCAGTCTATGGACAATATAAGAAATGTGGAAGGAAAATAATGAAACCCAAAGAACATACCTTAGCAAGATTGATGATCTTAAACCCCAATTACACCTTTAACTAAACCAAGCCACAAAATCAATAGTTATGCATGTGTAATCATTAGTTACACATCTAATTAACATGTGTAAGCTAAAGTTACACAAGCATATGGCATGTGTAAGCCACAATTACACATGTCATAGGCATGTGTACTTCACAGTTACACATACATATGGCTTGTGTACGCCGCAGTTACACGATATAAATTTCATATATAGGCTAACTCTATTACCTAATCAGTATTATCCTACCTTTTTACAAGAAAATATACATGCGATGAATTACAAAGATAAACATGGGAGGGGATTAACGCAAACAGAAAAACAGCTCAGAAAGAAATTCTTTCTACAGAATGGTGGTTTGCTATTAAAACAACAAATAGGCTCACATGAAGGTGACATAGAATCAACACAGATCTTAGTGACACTGGAGACACTCAAAAGCTACTACCTATCCAACCATTCTGTAATCTGGAGACACTCAAAGCTACTACCTATCCAACCATCATAATCTCAAACATGAAAGTTTTTGCTGCTACCTCTGTTACAACACTATGAAAACCACCCAACTAGAAGATCACTTGTGTTTCAAGAACAACCATGGTACTGAAAAAATTTACTTGTTCTTACCGAGCTTCAGACACCATATGACTCCATGTAACATCATTACTAATATATATCATCATCGCAGAGCAAAGAGCAAAAGCCTGATTTATACCAGATTTTTAATTACAATACATGAAAACCAAGGACTATGAAGAAAATAAATGATCAGTAGCGGCATCAGTAGTTGATAATGATTACAGAGTACAAACAATGGCTTGTGTAACCTGCAATTACACATCCATATGGCTTGTGTACTCATAGCATATTCTTCATTAGCGCTAGAAAAAGGGACATCACACAGAGCTACTTGCGATTCTTAAACAGTCAAATCTACTCAATAACACTTAATCGACTGAAAATGCAACATACTAATTTGAAAGGTATATAACTAGTAGCTGCTAGTGTAACTTCTTTTACAGTCTACCAACCAATAAAGAAAGTTCTTAGGCATACCACAATATCTTCCAACTACTCTTTAGCCTCATCGACTCCTGCAACGTCAGCAAATGTGATACTTCGTTGTGTTTTTTGGACTGTTGCTCCACCAGAACCCCTATTTTCACGACTCCTCGGCTGCACAGTTGTATCCTGTATGAATAACATAATTAACATGTGTAACTACTAATTACAGATCCATACTCTAAACACTACTAAAACAAGAATGTGTAATTAGCTGGTACACATACAAAATGCATGTGTAATTTTGAGTTACACATGCATATGGCATGTGTAATCAACAGTTACACATCCACACGGAATTAAACCGTAAACCAGCAAAACAAGCACTCGGGGCCCAAAGTTCTTCTTTGCAGAAGTTCTTTTGCATGTACCTAGATTTTGATTTAATTTTCGCTTTACTACAAGCTAACTACTATATAAGTATCCTACACTTTTAAGGTAACTAACAAGCTCACGCAATTTCCAGGATCAGGTTCATCAACTGGTTTCAACCCACAAAAGCCCTACTTAATGTTGTTGAGTTCTTATGTGCAGTAATAAAATTAGAGGGACAAGACATCCTAAATATGAACAACTTCCACATGAAGCTAAAGATACAAAGCATTACCTATTAGTAAAGATACAAAGCTAAAGATACACTGCAATATATATGATGCATATATGAAACCAACAACATGAAACAAGCAGAAAATAAGGTTTGCAACTTCAGATAGCCTAGTAACATTCTTAGTAGCTAATAACATTCTCGGTAGTTTATAATATTCCAAAAAAGATAACCATACCAGTAAAATCCCAGATTTCACCAGCTAAAAATTGATTATCAGTATAAAAAAAAGTCTGCAATCATGAAGTATAACAAGTATTGAAGGGCTGATAAAGAATTAAGGCGCAATACCTTAACGGATCAAGTAAGATCCACCACCATCACTACTGTAAGAAGGGGATGAAGTACCAGAACTAGAAATACAAGCTGGAACAATCATTCAAGAACAAAAAGCAAGTTCAGATTTTGGTCAACAAACAAAAATAAGTTCAGATTTAGGTCAAAAAAGCAAAAGTTAACAAATTCGAAAATAATTAACGGGTAATAGAGATTAAGATACTCTTATTGCAAATCTAAAGTTTAATTTGCAATCAGGAAAGTGCATCGAGAGATCTATTAAATCTCAGTTACGAACCAGAATAAAAGAAGAAGAAATTACCTATTTCTTTCGATTTGATGGTGAATCTCACTATTTCATCCCTGTTATTCTTCTTCTGCAACCTACAAATCAAAAGCGAATGATTAATTCATTCGATTTTTGTAGATTTGGTAAACTAATCGATTGTTGATCTGTTTTGATTGAAATTTTTCTTTGAAGATTTTTACTCAAAAGTACAATTGAGGTGATTATAACATATCTTACTCCAACTATGATTTCAGTAACAGATTTGAGATGAAATCAAACTGTTCAAGTTTTCCAAATGATTTTTCAGAATAAAAAAAATTCGAAATCAAAGAATTAAATGTTAGAGATAAATAAACTTATCTGTTCAACTTGATTTTGTAGGTGAATCTTCAGATCTATTTGTTGATGATGATTATCACTTCTTTTCAATTGATTTTCACCGAATCTCCCTAGAACAAGTGCTGCTGATGTTGAATTTAGGTTTAGATAATCAAGATCTTTGTTTGTAAACCTCAGATTTAGGTTTTGAAATCGATTTTCATTGCAAATCTCGATTAGAAAATGTGTATTCTCCGCCCTGTTTCTTTAGCCGAAAGAGAATGCAGAAGTAGATGAGAGAGAGAGTGAAAAAGAAAATGAAAATGAAAATGAAATCTAGTTTTATTAGGTATAAATACTAAAGGGTGGTCTTGGTATTTGTTATTTTCTGATGACGTCAGCTTCTGGTAAATTTCAAAATCTGGCCCAACTAGAAATATCAAAATGTGAAACAATAGAGGTGATAGTGAAGGATCCATTTTGTGGGGTTTCTATATGTTGAACCAGCGGGGTTATAGTATTTTTCACAGCGGGCATTCCTCTCTAACGTGGGTAAAAGATTTCTTTGAGCATGGAACATAATTTTTAAAAGATATTCAAGCTATTGGTGAAATTGATGTGCATATGGTTGTGAGGATCTGATTCGGACTGCTACAGGTTCGGGGAAATGTTCTTTAAAATCCCTATATGCAACATAAGTTAACTTGATTTTAATTTTCACAATGAGTATATCTGGCTAAATTCCCTCGTTGTGTGGAGTCTGCTGATAGAGGGAATTAGATTTTGTTACAAATCGATCTCATCATGGTGTCTTTGGAAAGCTAGCAATTGTTTTGTGTTTGACAATTTTGAACCGAAGTTTAACGCCTTCATTTAACAACACAATGCTGGATGTAGAGTGAACCATCTTTTTCTAAAGTTATTCCTTTTTGTCCACAAAGAAATGAAATCAAAAACCATATTTTTGGTCTCCTCCATGGGATCTGACAAGTACACGTCAATTATGGAGTTTATCATTTTGTCAAGATATTCAGCAGCTGCTGAAGTTAGAGACGGTGCATATGGTGATGTTGGAGGTAGTCAATCTACATCACCATGCACTAGACAGCGGCTCACTCTTTACCTAAATTTGCAATTGAAAATAACATTTTCTACTGGGATTGTTTTTTGGAAGAAACTTTGCCTTGATTAAAAAAGAATGAGATATTTACAAATGTACAAGGGAACTAACAAAGATGTCCAACTGAAGTCCATTTTTTTATGCCACACGATGGAGCACATGGTGAATCACAGCACAGCTGGGCGTTGGCAGATTGGGCAAGCATTCTTCTCTCTCAACCAACTTTTAAGGCATTCCACATGGTATTCGTGATTACAATTCAGAGTGGCAACTTTTTCCCCGCTCTCATATTCTGCCTGTAAAACGAACAACAAAAGAATAGGTTACAACGCGAATTCTTAATTTGGATCCTAAAATCTTTTTTGCTCAAATATTATGGGCAAATTATGCTGCAAACGAGTTTTAGACTTGGATAATTGATAATAACGCTTAATGAGTTTACCCCATCCAGTCTCAATATTTACCTGACAAATAGTGCAGATCTCAGTCTCCTCGTTCCGATCTTCAGACGTTGAAGACTCAATGTGAATTATTTTTGTTTCCAAACTAGCTGAGATGGTTTCTTCTGATAATTCACATTTTTGGACACCGAGCCTCTCATCCCATTCTCGTAGTATCTGCAGTTTGCAATGTAAAATAACATATTAGTTTTACTAAGAAACAATTACGGTTAAGTGATGCATGCACCTTATTTCACGGAGAAGTTGTGTCAAAGGCTTTTACCTCATCTATGTCTTCGTCACTCAGTGTGATATCCATATCCCATTGTTGTGCAAGATTATTAGCAGATCTTACGGTTCCTTCAATTGGTGGTAATCGTTCTTGACGACCAAGAGGGATGCAAGAACGAAGTGAACGTGTTATCCAACCCATTGTCTTTGAGACTATCCGCACCTTGACAAACTATAGTTTAGCAAAAACGATCTACTGCATCGGACAAATAAAATTTTATCAATAAGAAACTATAACTCGATAGGGCATGTCAGACAAACATTAATATTAGCAACATCTCCATCAGAAACTTCATTAAAGTTTCAAGAACATAGTTACTTGAAGGGAGAAAGGAGAAAGGAATACAGACGTTCAAACATTATATGTGAACACGAGAAAGATGTTTAAGAGAAAGCAAAGGGAAAATCCGAAAATATGATATGCGTACCTCGTTGATATTCACAGTGTGCCCGCCCAAGGAGGAAGATTATACGAAGTATAAAATTCTGTTTAGTTGATAGTCGGCTATATATATTGGCAGATACTTCACGTCAGTGTTTAAATAGGAAAAGGATTCAAATTAATTTTGGAAACCATGTTTCCAAGTCGGCCTTAAAAAAAAAAAAACTCTTACACGATCCTTCTTGAATTATGATCACAATTCACACAGACGGACGGATACCATATTACAATAATATCAGGAACAGCAAAGGCTACTATTCAAGAATATTGTTTTGAGTCGTCGCAGGAAGTTCTGTTCGTGCTCGAAAAGATTAAGCTAAGGCATTCCAAACACTTAAGATCCATGGCATATGCCGCTTTGTTGAAGAAAAAAGACGGTGACGGTCAAGATGTTTAACGTCATAATGCGGCCTCCCCGAGCCTAAGTAACTACTAAAACCAATTTGCAAGAGAAAATCCTTTAAATTTATTATTTATGTACCCCATGAAAGAAAAGCAATAACAACAAAATAAAAGTCTCACTAATATGTTGCTATCGTGTACTTAGCAATTGCTTTCATGCATGTACTCCTTTTGTTTGCAGGATGACACATATATCAGATGCTAGTAGGAAATGCACCATTGCTCTTCACATTATTCCATATATCATGTAATTGTACTATGTACTCCATTTTTCCTTCCTTATTTTGTTTTTGTTTTTTGTTTTTGTCTTTTTACTTTATTCTCGTATGGTTACGGGTATCAACCTTTTGTCTAATGATACTGATTGTTTTCGTGCCTAGATAAGATAAGCTAAAATGAGTGGGCTCGCAATTCTGAGTACATGCTGTGTGGTGTTTGGTCTTTATAAGCGAGTCAAGCAACCAATGGTCATTGTCCCAGACTCCCAGCCGGATTGCAGCATTAGATTTCCACCTCACAGTGTGATGGTCTCTGTTGAACACAGCATTTGCACATGTGGAATGGCCAAACCATCTTCTAAAGGTGAATTAGATATCTTGGGAGTGCTGTTTTGGCTTCTTCTTATTCTGAATCTCCCCACTGCTAAGTAGCATGTGGCACTGTTGAGTTCAGGTTTTTTAATTAATTGGATGATCAGGTTGTACTTTGCTTTCCACCAACCTCATTCAATGCAACAAAGTTTCATTTATCATCTCCACCAACTCCAAACAAAAATCAAACTCAAATGAAACTGGAATTTAATCTAAATTGAATGAGAACTTCCAAGGCTTTCTGTAAAATCAACTAGGGTTTTTATGGTGTTCTTCCTCACAATGAGAGGAATTACATGATACTGAACTTGAAGACCCTGGTTTACAATTAGCTCAAACTTGCAAGGCATTTAGTCAAATTTCCATTAACAAAACATAAATTAAAGGCAATGAAATCAACGAAAACTCAGATTTAAAAGAAATCAACATTCCTTAATTTCCATTAATTCATCACCAACACATTTCAATTTTCAACTCCAACATCTCATTACACCCAGAAGTAGCAGAAAACACGATACTAAAGCGATGAAATCAACAGAAATTTAAACCTAAACGAACCTAAGCATTCCATTCATCAACAACACATTTTTAGTTTTCCATTTCCAACATCTCATTACACCCAAAAGTTAAGTAAAACCCACATTCACAAACACTTTCAGAACACACATTTTTTTCCCCTTTTTTTT